>CAXHSM010000921.1:1178204-1343277 GCA_964019185.1 Maratus speculifer
CATGTAGCACAAGTACACTGGTGTGCAAAATTTAAGGACGAAAGGATTTTCAAGCGATAATTTTCACGCGAATATTCAACAGGAAGTAATATAATTCTAATAATTACTATCCTTGAATAACAGCTAGTCCATATAACATCTCAATCAGGTCACACATGGTCACAAGAGTCCCAGTCACTACGGCGAAAAAAAAATAGGAAATTCCATGCGTCTCTTTTATGAGTCTCAAATAACTACTATATGCGACTCCACTGTCAGGTGACTGCGGCAGCTGCTTCTTGACGAGTCACCAGGTGACTTTACAGTGTCGTTTTATTGAGACTCTCGTGTGACTGTCATTTGGAGGCTCAATTTCAAAGTCATTGTTAATGTTGCATTATTATAAATAACCAAATAATGACACATTAAAGTCACATGATGGCTTTCTGTCACAAGAATGTAACTTCTGTCAAATGGTAACAGAGACCCTACTGTGAAATAACCACTGTGAAAAGTGGTGAAAACTCACCATGTGACTTTAATGGGACATTGTTTGGTGATTTATCATAATGCAACATTCACAATGACTTTGAAATTGAGCCTCCAAATGATAGTCACACGAGAGTCTCAATAAAACGACACTGTAAAGTCACTGGTGATTCGTCACAAAGCAGCAGTCGCAGTGACCTGACAGTGGAGTCACATATAGTAGTCATTTGAGACACATAAAAGAGACGTATGGAATTTCCTATTTTTTGTTTCACCGAAACAAACACCGAGACTGTGACTCTTGTGACCATGTGTGACCTGAATGAGAGGTTATATAGACTAGCTGTGATGCAGGGATAGTAGTTATTCAAATTATATTACTTCCTTTTGAATATTCGCGTGAAAATTATTGCTTGAAAATCCCTTGAAAATTGGCATTTTGATTCTCCGTCCTTAAATTTTGCACACCAGCGTGTATATATATATATATATTTCAGTAAGTATATTACGAGATCTGAAATCTAATTTAAAAATAACATTGATCGTGCCATACTGTAATATTTTCTCCAAATAGGCGTAAGTGATTAAAAAAATTAATATATGATTTCAAGCGTATTTAAATGAAGCAATAAGAAAATGCTTGTTTTCTATATAACCTGGCCTAAAATTGGACTATATTTTTACACTTATTGCTATCTTAAATAGATGCTCTCTTGTTATCTTGGAGAAAAAAGGCTTCTGTGAGTTCATTGTAAATTTTTACCGTTTAGCTGACAATTTCGCATGTGTGTAGATGATAAATTCTTTAAATTCTTTTTTAAATTTGAGAATATTTTATTGTTTTGAAATATTTAAAATTATTTATTAAATTTAATTCTTATTTACCGTATATATTAGTGTATAAGTCGACCCCTTAACTTTAGAACGCAAATTCTGCAAAAAATCACGAACCCTTCTTATCAGACGACCCCCTAACTTTTTACTTGAATTTTCCACCAAATCAAACCAGATATTTCAATTTCCTAGGAGAAAATATTGTAATTAAAAGAAAATCATTGAAACGTTTTTGAATTATAAATATTTACTATTTGTATGTTTTTTGTTTTATGTTGTTCATATCTATATGCATACGTCATTTTGCGAATGGCAACATATTCATATGAAATTCGGTTTTCCAATTTTCAGTATTACAAATTTTATACTTCTTAACCTTTACGGAGGGGCTGTGACAGCATCTGTGCGGTCTTACATGTATTCTCAGGTAGACATTGAGTGAGCCCCTCCGTAAAGGTTAACATCGCACATTTTCAATTTTTACACCGTCGTACAGAAAAAAAAATTACTTTTAAATGCAATTTGTTTGATAGCTGTATCTCAATTTATTTTTGGCTTTTTTTAATAGTTTTAATATGAATTTTGTAACTGTAGAAAAAGAAGTGTTTCATTTTCTCTTAAAATTGATTAAAACTGAAATACAAATACTATGTCACGAAATTTTCTGTTATAAAATTCAGTAAAATTCGGTTTTATTTCGGTTTTATTCATCAATTAAATATTTTTAATTTATTGCAAACTTACATTACAAATGATATAATACTTTCTCTTTACAGAAATGTATTTTATATAATATTTGAGTGACTTTTCACCTGAATGTTTTAATTCGTTTCAGAAAACTGAGATAGTGCGATATTATTTATTGATGTGTAATAATATTTGCCAAATTAAAAAAAAAATACAAATGAATAATTTCTGATGAAATATGGAACTATTATAAACAAAAAAGTAAAGATCTATGAATCATCAAATACCCGACTGGTTTTGCGGAGGGTCTTGAATATTGTTTTTTGCTGTGTTTGGGTATTGTTCTGTCCTAATGACGTCATATGCATAATTTTTAAGATTTCGTTCACCTGAGGAAACCCTTTTCGTCTCTGTTCTCTGTCTGTCACAGAGTCCGTATACAAAAACTATACAAGTCAGAGCGTTCAAGTTTTGTGTACTTACTGCTGAATACCTCTTGTCACACAACAAATCATAAAAGTTTGAAAAAGACCATTAATTTAATTAAAATATTTATTTTAATATCATCAGTTCATTTTTTGTTTTTGTTTTCCCTTCTAATTGTTGCCATAGATATAAAAATTATTATGCATCTAACATAAATTAACGGATTAAATAAATCACGTGAAAAACATGTATTTGTTTTTATTTTTGTAATTGCAGAATTGTTTTAGCTTCATTCTCGATTTTGTTTGTTTTTTATTCGAGTTTTGGATCACTCCAGACAACAGCTCAGCTACTACAAGTCTTAAAAAATCCTCCTCCAAACCATATCCAGAATTGTATTTTTTTTTCCACGGCAAACCACGTGGAATGTAAAGAAGATGTTTTTTTACTAGGATTTAATATTTGCAATTTTTTTTAATTATTACTTTTACAAATTTTGTACTTCCGCATGCGGATGTTATTTCATGTGCTAATTCATAAAATCTAAAAAAAAAAAAGCGAGAGACCACAGTTTTAATTTATGAAAAAAATTAAACTTATAGAAAAGATACTTTTACAGACAATTAATAGGAATTTATTAAAATTATAAAAAATAATTTTTGTTGGGGGAAAGACAGTGTTGTCTTTTTTCTTTAGATAAGATTATTTATTGCAATTTGAATAATTTTTTTTTTACTGAGCACTTATGTAAATATTATTTCTTATCAATAAATATTTGTAAAATTCAAGGGGAGGAGAGGGTCGTCCGAGCAGAGGCTATTTTCTGAATTTTGTTGAGTTTGGGATAGTTAAAGAATCAATCGCTTTAAATTTTGACATATAGTTTATAACACATAATAAGAATCAGGATAAAGTTTTTTGAAAGAGATATTAAACGAAACCCTCTGTGCGATCTGTTTTTACACTTACCCATTTGTTTATAACCAAGCGCAGGGTATAAATCGGCAAGTACTGTTCCATCGCTATTACTTCATTTTTATTATAATAGTCCAAATCATGTGACTGTCGTATTTTTCTTCGGTTTTCATGTGCGGTTTTCAGTACCAGCTTATTTTATTTTATTTTTTGTTTGTTTATTTTTCATTAGGCAAAAGTAGGCATAGGAAGAGGAACAAAGGATTTTGAGTATCATTTTAAATTTTGTGTAGGGTGAATCTCATGGGTAGAAAGATAGGAACTCCTGATCTATTTGTAACACGATCAACCAGTCAGGGCCTGATTATCAACGGGGCACTCTCCTACCAGTAAAAATAAAGAAAAATTTTTCTCTTATTCATGACAGTAATTTCGGCTGAAAAGGGCGTTTAAACATAGTAAAAATTTCTTTAAAATTTTTCTGGTGAGAGAGTGCCCCGTTGGTAATCAGGCCCTGCAACCAGTGTTCTCGCTGACATTTGACCAACGTTAGTAATTTGGCTAATTAAAAATAAAAAACATTCGCCAAATGAAAAAAGTATTAGCAAAATAGATTAGCCGTGTAGCACAAAAAAATTATCTTTAATCCTTTAATGTACCCCCTTTTTTCAATATGTTCTTAAAAATAACCTAATTTTCTGTAACTGCAACAACGATTGTTATTAATCTAATTTCAACTATCCACAACAAATATATTAAACCTATGAATATATGCATATGTATAAAAAGCTAAAAAGAAAAAGCCAAAATTGAGCATTAGCAATTTGGCTAATCTAATCTCATGGTTTCTCACCAAATGAATAATTTAGTCGCAATTTGGCGAAATGGCAAGCGACAGCGAGAACCCTGGGATCAACTACTGTAAAGGTGCTTTTATGGCCAGCCCATTGTAATCGCGAAAATTTAAGCCTGTAAAATTTTTATTTATTCATTTTTACCTGAAATAATCAGAAAATTTTCACTTATCTTAATTTAATGATTACAGTTACTTAACACGTTGACCGCCGGTGACTGGGATCACTAAATTTTCCATTCAGGCTGCGTCAGTCACCAGTGACTGACATATTGAAATATAGTATAAAACTCAATATATATTGTTTTAAGTAATTACTGAAAAAATATTTAAAATTTACTTAACTTTTGTTTATTACAGTATTATACTTCCTTATTAATTATTTAAAACAATATGTTTTCTTTTAGATTATATTACATTTTATTCTGTCAGTCATGAGTGCCGAATGTGGCCTAGACATTAGGGTGTCAATCGCGGTGACACTCAATGTGTTAAATAAGAAATAAGTACAACAATTTGGTGAATAATATACAACTATTTATTGAATAAAAACAATGATACAACCAGGCCTGTAGCTAAGGGGGCGCTATGGGCGGCCCAGCCCCCCCCCCCCGGAAAGAGATTTCAAGGTCACTAAATGAATTGTTGTTCCGATGAAATTTCGTTCAAAAATCTAATTTAGTTTTGAGACCCTTTCCTAGTTTTGCAGAATTACTAAACTGTATCTAAAATAAGTGTTTCAACACTCCCTTATCACATTTGTACATGTGAAGCTAACATGATATTTAATTTTGCACCGTTATACACTCGAAATTTTCATCATCATATACTTTTTTTAGCATAAAATTACATTATTACAACAGTTTAATAAGAAATATAGTACCTACAAGGTGATTAAGCACTAACTTATTCTGCGTCAGAGAGAGAGAAAAATTTTTTTGCCCCCCCCCCTATCCTTCATTTCTGTCTATGGCCCTGGATACAACTAATGGCATGCAGCTTCTTCATTTACAATATTTATATCAGCTTCTGTTAACTCATTTAAAATTATCTCATGTTTGGTTTCAACATCGCTAAATGTGTTTTGGGCTTTTTCAACTTTCGATTCTGTTCATCTAAAATTCGCGAAAATTTCAGCTCGCGAAATCACCGATATTTTCCTTTTCATGAGCATTACGACTCCCTAAAATAGATGGTTTTACAGTATTTCTCAGCTTTCAGCCCTCTCAATGGGGAGGGGGGGGAAGCTCCCTGGGATTTTGTTGAAAATATTCTAGCGACGCTCTGAGGAAATGTTTTTCATATTATTATTAGAATTTTTTTTCATTTTTACCTTTCAAATATTGCAATAGTAATATAATTGGGTACTTCTAGGTTATCCCGTCGACCAATTTCGCCAAATTATACAAATTGCCAAACTAATAGCCAAATTATACACGTTGACATAATTTTTATTTTAAATAACGAAAAAAACAAATAATTAGTAGAATATTAAGAAAAATATTAAGAAAAAGTCGAAATAAAAATCACTTAAGGACATTTTAAACAGGTGAATCTTATTTAATGTCATTGAATGTGACATTCACGATCCTCCATTATTGGCATTTAATCTTATAGTTTGGCGATAATTTTTTGGTCGACGGGAGAGCATAGAAGTACCTATAATTGTTATGGTAAGAATTTTATTGTGCATTCTTCCCTTGTCAACCAGTTTCGTCTCCGTTAAATGCTTGTTGAACATTCTATCATGTTACTTTTATTCAAAATTTAATTTGCATTTTACTTACTCCATCCTTTGCCAAATCAGAAGATTCTGACAGAGAAATCAAGAATTCGTAATTTGGTACGACTTGATTACCCATCGACCAAAAAGTTATCGCCAAACTATGAGATTAAATGCCAATAATGGATGATCATAAATGTCACATTCATTTCATGATTGTTGCGTCATCAAGTGATATTTTCAGTCAACATTTTATTTGTATTTTTATTAGTATTTTACGAATTGAATATTTCCAACTGAGCGAAAAATTGACCAGGGCGGGAATGAAACCCAAATACTTGGCTCATAATGCCAATGCTTTACCTGTTAATTGGGCGATAGCCGGCTGGAATTTTTCGCTAACCTTATTGGTCATAACATCTGGTCTGTCATTTAGGCAGAGCGGCAGAATAAACCGCAGGTGATATAATAATATTATTATTATTTTGTTAATATATTTTTTCTGCAGTTGTTCAGATTAAAAAAGTATGTTAATCTATGTAATCAGATGAGTAGTTTGCAGATTTATATAATCTGGCGAAATCGGTCGATGGGATAACCTGATATTTTTATGTTAGACAGGCGGAGGGAATAAATCATCAAGTATTATTCCTGTCTTATTTTTTCGTATTAAATTATTTTTTTAATGTAATCCTTTCACCCATTTTTACTTACCCATCATACATAGTATAGGGTAACTCTTGTAATCATTTTGAAAATCAGAAATGTTTTTGACCGATTTACACGTTTCAGGTACTGGAGATTCCGTAAAACATATTTTTAAAAAAAATTGTCGTCCGTCCGTCTCTCTGTCTGTAAACGCTCTATCTTCCGAATAAATTGAGATAGAGACTTGAAATTTTGTATGTAAGAATGGGACAAAGCCTATTTAATGTCAGTAACCTCGATTATCTGGAACTATTTTTTCTGGCTTTCAAAAAATTCATTCTGTTGAGAGGTATATAAAAATTTTCGATTTTTTTTTTATTTTAAAGAATGAATGTAAAAGGCAATAAAATAACACAAATTTTGCATACAGAATGAAGTCAATCAGATCAATAGTTGCCGAGATATTTGTAATCCTGTTTTCCACATTTTTTGGCTTTTGATGATTTCGTATTTCATTCAAATTTCAATTCAAAGATATATTTTAATTAGGAATTAGACGCTTAATCTGACGCAGTAAACTGCTAGTTAATAGGACTATTATTTTTGGAGTTATAAGGATGTTTCTTTTACGCATTTAGGTACTACTTGAGTAGTTTGGTGTTTTATATAATGTGTCGAAATTGACTCATCAGAAATTTATTAATAGAGCATTACTTTATACATTAAAAATATTTAAATATACAATTAAATTTTATTTTGGAATTGCAATGCATTTTATAAATAGTTTACACATGTTTTATTTTCATACATTATATTATTCATATGCATGATGGGTAAGCATTACTGCGGCCCCCAACGACTAGTTTTAAATATAAGATTTGCATTTAATACTGAAATATTTAAAATTCATAGCTTTTGCTTAATCCTTATAAGAAAGAAAATAAATAATACTGTAAAACATGACACTTAATTTTACATCAAATCATTGTTTTATTTACCATGCGAAAGATGAAAAAATATTGACAGTTAAGTTAAAAAAAATTAGCAAGAATAAAGCTTTTCTAACATAAAACTGCCAAGAATTCTTTTTTATCATAAGACTTTTATGTAGTTTTATTTAATAAAAAAAAAAAATCTCGTTTTTTTTTAATCCAAAGAAAGCTTTGCATATAAAAATCGAAGATGTATACGATAGTAACATGATTTGGGTAGTTATAATATGAATGAAATGATAGCGATGGAACAGTATTTGGCATTTTACAACCTGCGCTTAGGTATAATACAAAAATTTCCAACTCACATAGAAAAAAATCCAAAAGGTCAGCCCAGAACTATTGGTACCAGTCACATGATTAGTGTATTATTATAGAATTGTAGGGATACAATATAGCGTGTCATAAAAAATTGTTTTTGATGATGTAGGACACAAACAAGAAGGAAAAGAAACAAGACCTTTGAAATAAAGTTCATAATCTGAATAGCTTATAAAACCATGATATATGAATTGTGTAAACAAGCCGATCAATATTCATTTAATTATTCATATAATTTGAGAAAAATACACAGCTCATGCTGGATGCAAAGAATACATGATAATCAGACATGCTTCATCTAAATCCTTTGAAAGTCTTTTAAGGAAAAAATTTAACAAATAAGATTTTTTTTCACACAAAATATTTTTAGCATATTTCTCTTCTATTTTTAAAAGTGTTATTTCAATAAAGCATTTCCAATCACGTAACATATTCCGATACAATTTATCCATTTCAGATCAGATTAAGTTTTAAATTTAAAGTTAATTTACAGTAACATAAAAAAAATAAACTATCAAAAAGTTTTATTGAAAATTAATGAACAGGTCTAGAGTTATTTGCTGTTTTATCAAAATGACAACTGTGGAAAAATTTTACAATTTTTTATTTGATGACTAAATGCTAAACCAAAAAAGATGTGATAACAGTAAATGCAACGACATATACAGGGTTCATACTCAATTTTAACAAAAAAAAAAAAAAAAAAAAAAAAAAAAAAAACACAAGAGATTTTTAAGAGAAATCTATTTAATATAAGACAAATGCTTTATATATATATATATATATATATATAATGGTTATCAGATAATCCTTTGGAAAGCATCTTGCACAAACAAAATATTTTTTCCAGTATGAATCATGAGATCTCTTTCTAGTTGAAAATGTCAAGAAAATTCTTTGGAACACATTTCAAAAGCACAAGGAATTTATTCTGTATGTGTCGAGCGATGTTTTCTTAAATAACTATTCCGAGAAAATTTCTTGGAACATACTTCACAAGCAAAAGTTTTTTCTCCTGTATGAGTCAAGATATGGTTTCTCAAAGTACTTTTATCAGAAAATCCTTTGAAGCATATAACACAAACAAAAGGTTTTTCACCAGTATGTGTCAAGAGATGTCTTCTTAAATCACTATGCTGAGAAAATCCTTTGGAACATATTTCACACACAAAGGGTTTTTCACCTGTATGTGTCAAAAGATGCCTTCTTAGACTAAAATTCGCAGAAAATCCTTTGGAACATATTTCACAAACAAATAGTTTTTCTCCTGTATGCGTCAAGAGATGACTTCTTAGATTCTTCTTCTGAAAAAATCCTTTGGAACATATTTCACAAACAAATGGTTTCTCTCCAGTATGCGCCAAGAGATGTCTTCTTAAATTATATTTCATAGAAAATCCTTTGGAACATATTTCACAAACAAATGCATTTTTTCCTGTATCAGTTGACGATTGTATTTCTTTATGACCATTTTGAGGAACAAAGTTCTGTTGACTGGCAGAAGAATTTTCTTCTGTAATCGATGACATTTTCTCAAATGAATTTAAGCTTGATTTCGATGATAACAGGAACTTTTTTAGGGCATCAGTATGAAAAGATTGTTACCATTTTCTTCCAAAGACACTTATTGAACTTCAGGAAAAACTGTTTTATCTACAATTAAATTTAAAAACAGAAAGAAAAAATAATAAAGAAGACATTTTAAATAAAATACACTAAGTTTTAACTGTGAATTAAGAAACCGATTTTACAATTTTCTTTTCCTTAAATAGTACTAAATTCATGCATGAAATTACCAAATTATGCATTCTTAGATATAACTTAAAAAATTTTTTCATAGATGCAGGTACATATGCGTAGGTTTGCATGTGATATATTATAGTACGAGATCCGGTAATACAAATATATACCCTCATTTGTTATTTAATCGAGTTACAGATCAAATAAAAGCTTATTTTATTCCCAATCCAACCGTACTAGGTTGCCTGCTCTCAAGTGGTGCCAGGTTTAAACAGGTAAGTAACTGAAGTTAATATACTCTCATAAGTTATTTAATCGCGTTACACATCAAATAAAAGCTTATTTTATTTCCAGTCCAACCGTATTAAGCTGCCTGCTCTCAAGTGGTGCCAGGTTTAAGCAGATAAATAACCGTAGTTAATATACCCTCATAAGTTACTTAATCGAATTACACATCAAATAAAAGCTTATTTTATTCCCAATCCAACCGTATTAGGTTGTCTTATCAAAAAGTGTGCTGAATCCATGGTTGCCTAGGTTTAAGATGTTCAATTTTAAGATGTTCAATATTAGCCTATAAGATATCTCTTATTTTTTCATTCAAAGGAAGTGTGAATGAAAAACATGAGTTTAATCAATCAACTCAATAAAAGCTTGTTTTATTCCCAATTCAACCGTACTAGGTTGCCTGTTCTCAAGTGGTGCCAACCATGGGGTTGCCAGGTTTAAACAGGTAAGTTACTGGAGTTAATATGCCCTCATTTGTTATTTAATCGAGTTACACATCGAATAAAAGCTTATTTTATTCCCAATCCAATTGTACTACGTTGCCTGCTCTGAAGTGGTGACAACCATGAGGTTGCCAGGTTTAAAAAGGTAAGTAACAGCTGTTAATATACCCTCATAAGTTATTTAATCGAGCTACATATCAAATAAAAGCATATTTTATTCCCAATCCAACCGTACTAGGTTGGTTGCCTGCTCTACAGTGGTGCCAACCAAAGGTTGCCAGGTATAAACAGGCAAGTAACCATTGTTAATATACCTCCATAAGTTATTTAACACTAGAACGCCCGGATGGAGTCGATTCGACTCCAATCATGTAACTAAATTTCAATTCGAACCAGAAAAATTTTCTTGAAATAATTTAAATCTAATCCACGCAAATTTACGTTAAATAAATCAATTAAATAATTTTGAATAAAAATTCTGGTGAGAAATATTATTTTCAAACTTGAGTAGAATTTCCGGGCGTTCTAGTGTTAATCGAGTTACACATCGAATAAAAGCTTATTTTATTCCCAATCCAACCGTACTAGATTGTCTTATCAAAAAGTGTGCATAATCCATGGTTGCCTAGATTTAAGATGTTCAATTTTCTGCGCGACTGTTAAGAGTGACAGAGAAGCGTTGCGCGCGCGATTCCATTTGGTAGACAGTTTCAATAATCCAGAACAAGAAAATTTTTATAACAGTTAGAGAACGCTGTTTTTCTTACCATACTGTCACAGAACATGTCGTGAAACGTGAAGAAGACTACGTATGTTAACATGAAGAGGCAGATATGCGGATAATGTTTCATATATCAAAAACGTCACCTAGTTCGAATATATTGGTGAAAGTAAATGATACCGATGTTTTGGTAATTTTACTGGCCACTATCCACAAAATTCCGCAAACTCAAATTTAGTTGGCGGGTTCATCAACAAAGAAAAGCAGTAAGAAAGATCTTGATTATATTAACTGTACTGAGCTTGCAATGAAATTAGGTCATATTTTATCCCTAAGTCTGTCGGTTTTTCATGCATTTACTGGTGGTGATTACACAGCGGCTTTTTATAATAAATGGAAAACCAAGCCTTTTAAAATATTTTCAAGACGAACGGATTTCCAGGAAATATTCGCATCATTGACAGATCCAGACGATTCACGACTAGAAGATAAAATTCAACCTGTTCAGGAATTCACTGCTCTTCTTTATGATAATATCAATGACGCTAAATATCAGCCGTTCCAAAAAACATATTCAATGAACAATGACAAAGAGCATTTCATTAGGAAGATTAACGGCATCGACTTCAATATGATGCAACCGTGCTGAATCTCATTGAAAGAGAAAATTTTGTGCACACTATATGTTAATTTTATTTGGCTTCATGCAACCGATGCATGTTGCGTTAAAGTCAATCCTAAAGATTGTGGATGGTTATTGGATGGTAATTTGAAGCCTAAGTGGTTTAAAGAGGATACGATAACCTTACAAGTTAACGACATATTAAGTGAATCGAAAATCATAGAAAACGATGAAGATTCCTAATTAGATTGTGATATTGGCACTTCTGATGACTCTGAATCGGAACAAGAATTTTATATAACAATTTTCTATTTTACTATTGATAAATTTATGTATTAACAAAAAAATCTTTACATTATTATGTGATATTTTATTTGATCTTTACCAGTATTTAATCCGTGCTTAAAATCTCAGAAAAATCTCCTTTTGAAAAGCCACATTTTCAACGGAAACTTATTTCATAATTATATTTTGCTATATTGTCATATTTTCATAATTATGTATATAAATGAAAGTATGAGTGAATAAAAAATTGAAATGTTTGTTAATATTTACCCAATCGGAGTAATCTTTTAAAAGCACTCGCTGCATCTTTGTCTGTCAAATGGAATCGTGCGCGCAACGCTTCTCTGTCACTCTCAACAGTCGCGCAGAAAATTGAACATCTTAAATCTAGGCAACCATGGATTCAGCACACTTTTTGATAAGACAACTTAATACGGTTGGATTGGGAATAAAATAAGCTTTTATTTGATGTGTAATTCGATTAAGTAACTTATGAGGGTATATTAACTACGGTTATTTAGCTGCTTAAACCTGGCACCACATGACAGCAGGCAACTTAATACGGTTGGATTGGGAATAAAATAAGCTTTTGTTTGATGTGTAACTTGATTAAAAAAACTTATGAGGATATAGTAACTCCGGTTACTTACCTGTTTAAACCTGGCAACCGCATGGTTGGCACCACTTGAGAGCAGGCAACCTAGTACGGTTGGATTGGGAATAAAATAAGCTTTTATTTGATGTGTAACTCGATTAAATAACAAATGAGGGTATATTAACTCCAGTAACTTACCTGTTTAAACCTGGCAACCCAATGGATGGCACCATTTAAGAGCAGGCAACCTAGTACGGTTGGATTGGTAATAAAATAAGCTTTTATTTGATGTGTAATCCGATTAAATAACAAATGAGGGTATATATTTGTATTACCGGATCTTTGACTATTAGACACTGCCATAGCCCATACAGGGACCCTCCTACACATTTAGTGGTAAAAAATATAAATTTGAACTAGACAAAGAGTTATTTGAATTAGACATATATGTTCGGGATGAAGGCAGGGAAAGTCGATAGCTTCAGAGCCCCGCCCGCCCACTAACCGTATTTCAATATCTTTAATTTGTCTACTTTTTCTCTTAAATTTGTGCGGTTTCAATTCCTCGTAATTTTTTTCCCTTTCTATTAAGAGTGCAAGGCTCTTCGGGTCGTAAGTAAAGTATTTTGCCGCTGTCCGTGGTTGCCTGCCGGCGACACCGCTGCCGCGCAAGAGACTAGGTCTATTTGGGTCGTAGGTAGGGGTCGTCGACGAAAATTGGTCGCTCACCGCGACGGTTGACCCACCCACCCACTCCCAACCACCGTCCGAGACATATATGTTCGGGATGAAGGCAGGGAAAGTCGATAGCTTCAGAGCCCCGCCCGCCCACTAACCGTATTTCAATATCTTTAATTTGTCTACTTTTTCTCTTAAATTTGTCCGGTTTCAATTCCTCGTAATTTTTTTTAAGAAGACGTTTAACCGTCGCGGTGAGCGACCAATTTTCGTCGACGACCCCTACCTACGACCCAAATAGACCTAGTCTCTTGCGCGGCAGCGCTGTCGCCGGCAGGCGACCACGGACAGCGCCAAAATACTTTACTTACGACCCGAAGAGCCTTGCACTCTTAATAGAAAGGGGGGAAAAAATTACGAGGAATTATAACCGGAAAAATTTAAGAGAAAAAGTAGACAAATTAAAGATATTGGAATACGGTTAGTGGGCGGGCGGGGCTCTGAAGCTATCGACTTTCCCTGCCTTCATCCCGAACATATATGTCTCGGACGGTGGTTGGGGGTGGGTGGGTGGGTCAACCGTCGCGGTGAGCGACCAATTTTCGCAAGAACTAATGCATATATTTTCATGAAACTTCAGATTCAGTTAGTCCCTGATAGAAATTAGTATTATTTATTTTTGGAGTAAATTTCTCAACAGGTGGCATTGCTATGCTGCATTATTCACGATTATCGCAATAGCTGTATCTCAGGAACTAATGCATGAATTTTCATGGAACTTCAGATTTAGTTATTCCATGATATAAAATTAATATTCTTTAGTTTTTGGAGTAATTCGCTGTACAAGTGGCATTTTTGTTCAGATTTTCTTTACGATTTCTGCGATTTTTCTATTTCAAATGCTAATATAGTAAACGCCCTCAAATCCGTACAGCTGGGGACCAGAGCTTGTGCAAATTTTAGAAATTTTTGGCCACTGCTTTCTTTGCATTTTTTAACCAGAAAATTAGAATTTAATTAATAATGCACTCGAAATTATAATGAATGCTAACATTGTATTAAAAATATTAACATAAGAAATAAACTAAAATAATAAAAACTTAGATAATTTTACAAATGACTAAAATATTAAAAGTAAAGGTCAAGTTAATGATCAATAATGTATGATTGAATATTCATTATAAAGATTAAGTGTATTTTTGCTAAATTATTTAATGAGACTGTCCTCATAAAGGTACATTACTAGTTCAGATCAAAGTTATAAAATAAGAAAGTTTTAATTCAGGATTAGTCAGACTTAATAACCAAAAAAGCTTGATAAATATATTTGGTAAGAAGATTGTGATTACCAATGTGATATCAGCAATATCTTGAATTTTTTCAAAAATAAATTAATTCTTCCTTTATGAAAAAACGTGAATTCACTAATGTTAACAAAAATTGCAAATTAAAGTATACATGGAATTGATATACAACTAAAAAGTCAAATTTTATACAAATATCTGAACTAAATGTTTTATTGCTTACATCCGTAAAATGTAAGCAGATTTTAGAGAGTTGTGCATTTTAGGGTTGTGGATTTGAGGGAGTCTACTTTACACGGATTTTCATCAAATTTCAGATTCAGGTTCAGCTTGAAATAAGTTGTTGAGGATAAGATTTTGGCATAAATTATCTAACCTATGACGCTGTTATGTTTCATTTTTCTGGAAATATTAACATGTATGTAATAGAAGAAAGCTTTGGAATTACCACATCCAACTTAGTTTTTTTTTCAACTATGCCTATTAGTTCAGCATATTCCCAAATGATATCCAAACAAGATTTTTATCCCTTTGCTATCCATATATTCAGCCCCAACTCAATTTCAACTCAACTTCTTATACCCATTCACAATGTCAAGCATTCAAGTTATACATTTTTTTTTTTTTTTGGTACTACTTGGTTATCCCGTCGACCAGAAAACAATTGCCAAACTATAAGATTAAATGCCAATAATGGATGATCATGAATGCCACATCCAATGACATTAAATATGATACACATGTTTAAAACGTCATTAAGTCATTTTTATTTTGACTTTCTATTTATATTTTTATTAATTATTCTACTAATTATTTGTTTTTCCGTTATTAAAAAAAATCATGCAACATGTAAAACTTGGCTTTTAGTTTGGCGAAATTTGTCAACGGGATAACCAAGTAGTACCTTTTTTTCTTTTTCATAATTTTTATAAAATTTTTTAAAGTAATGTGCTGAACTGAATTTTATACAATTTGAATTCCTTTTTCATAAAAGTTGTCTTGCAAACCAGCACAGCAAATCAATTACTACCAAAGTTAGGTACTATATTTGTTTTCACCAAGTTCAGGGGAAATACCTGTTTTAACCTTTATGGTCAAAATATGTTTTGACCATCAGTGGTCTAAGAAATATAAATTTGTATTTTAAATGATAAATTTAGTGCAAAATTTGAAAGGATTTATGACAGCAACACTTAATCATATTGAGAATAGATAATTCTACATACACATTTTTTTTTATAATTAATTTATTGAATAATTTTCGATTTCCTGGAATTTTTTAAAACTGAAATTTCTCTGTAGCGTATTATGTAAATATATATTTTGTGGATATTCATATCTTTTTTGGTGCATATAATATTAACCTTTATAATATAACATTATGTTTTAATTTCACAAACAAAATAAATATATAAACTGTATGAAATATATAAAATTATAAAAATTTATATTAGTGCGGAAGTGGGGTAGGCACATGTGAACTATGAATTTGAAAAATAACACTAGTAAGTCTTGATTACGCCCATTAATAACTATATCGTAATACTAATAATATATAGTCTACATAAAAATATAAGAATTTATATTATAAAAAACATTTTGCTTCAAAGACGTTGTATACTAATAAAAACTTTTAAAATATATTAAAACATTTTTATTTACATGTTTCAACTCATTATTAATAGAGTAGAATGTAAATAGAATGTAAGAAGAAGTGTGACACCACATCATAAAGTAAAAATAGTATTTAAAACCAAATATATAAAATTTTCTCTCAATTTCTGAAATACTACTGTTTTTAATCGCTCTTTCATATTAATATTTTATTATTATTGCATGTTAATTATGTTTTTTGCTGTAAACCTTAATTTAATGTCATACGAAATAAATACATTTTTATTGTTATGCTCATAAATGTCATTAAAACACACAGTTAAAGTAAAAAAAAAAAAAATATATGATCTATAATGTAGTGCTTTTATCACTGAACTATATGTTTACATAATCTAGTGTGACATGTGACAAGAGGGGGGAGGGGGTATGATGAAGTGTGACAAACAGGGGGGGGGGTCTCAAAAATATTGAAAAAATGTGTGACATTATTTATGGATGGCTCATTATCAAGAACTTCTAACTTGTATTATCATTCTAAAAATCATCTAAATTTGTTCACATGTGTCCCACTGGAGGGATAGCTGTGAACATGCCTGTGTCACATGTGAACACATGCATAAATAAGAGAAAATATTTTTTGAGAATAAAAACTAATCAGATGCTGCCTTTCTATTTGTGTGAATAAATCTGTAAATATTTCAACCCAAATACATGAAATGATATGTAAAAATGTACACTAATATTATACCTACTTCTTTTGAGTCAAAAACTACAAATTAACCCTTTCAGGGGCAAGGTACATGTCTTCACAAAATGTTTAAGTAATTCATTGACACCAGTATTCACAAGAAAATTTATTTGTAAACTGGTAAAAGTGTATTTTTGCTCATTTTATAAAGGTGAAATTCTTTTTGAAAAATTCGGGTGCCAATGTGACATTCAGGAATTAAAATTAAGTGATGCCGTGGCAGCATCACCGCCCTTCAAGGGGTTAAAACATATATGAAATTGATATAGAACCTAAAAAAGACAAATTTTGGCTCTATATCTGAACTGAATGTTTCATTGTTGCATTCTGTAAATTATGTTAGGATTTTAGATAGTTGTGGAGTTTAGGGTGGCAGATTTGAGGAAGTCTACTGTAATATGTTTTAACTAGCAAAAGAAACCATGAAATTAAAAATTTCATAAATTAAAAAATGTTTTCAAATTATTTTCTTCATAAAATAACAGAAAGCAAAGAATTCTTTAGTGTAAAATTTATTTGTAGAAATTTCTTATCTATCAATAAAACAGGAACATTATTTGGTTCTATTCCGGGACAGGAGATAAATTACCAAAAAGGGTTATAAAACTTGTTTATGGTTCCCAATCACATTCAAAACAGTAATTTAGTATCATTAAATAGCCAGAAAATTGTAAAAGTGGTCAATAATAAAAAGTAAATAAATAAAAAAAACCTAATAAATGAATATAAAAAATAAATAACAAAGAGCTAAAAAAAATAAAAATGAACTATTAACCCCCCCCCCCCCTGCCATAAACTAGAATAAATGAACTGTATTACACATTATTACCATTATATTATAGTTCTTATTAGTTGTGCTATTCTATGTAATTGTCTTTTTAAGGGTTAATGTAATTCGTATAATTGAGGTCGTTTTGATTCTTTTATACTTGGCGAGTTACCATCATTTGAATGAATTATATTAGTTTAGTAATTCTCTGACAAATAAATTGTACATGACTGTAAAATTTTTCTTCAAAATCCACCTCTTTAAAGTTCTACTTTCATAATATTTGTTTTAGAATGTAAGAAAATATGTTAACAAGTTTGAATTAAAAAATATACATATATTAAATAAAAAAGTTTCCTTAAATAATATCTCAAAGCATAATTTTTATAGTGTACTTTAATTACAGTGTATGTTAGTTACTTACCTGATAGTTGCTATTCGACTAGCCAAACATTCAGTTTATTTGTGTGCAGAACATCTTAAATGATTATAAATGTCAGCAAAAATGAAAGTTGCGACATATAAAATTTTCGGTCATCATACGATCAAATCACAAGTTGTAAAACATTCAATCGAAGGATAACTAAAAATATATATCTTACCATCAATTTATTTTAGTAAAGAATATGAATTCAGTAAGCGGATTTTAAAAATTAGCGATTGTTACACAGTGCAATCATTACTTACTAAAGTACAGACGCCAACACACTGAATGAATCACGAAGGCATAAATCTTTCATGAATAATGAATCAATCCATAAATAATTCTAATTCACAAAATAAAACACTTATTTACAAAAAAGAAACAGAAAACATTATTCAAAATTCGTGAATCTAACATTTGAATATTTTCTGCGTTATAAAATTCGACACTATTTGATTTTGAATAACTCACGAAAATTAAGCTTAGATTCTTTGGTAAAGCTTGTTTCAATTAATGGCGGTCTGATAACCACTACTACAACCCGATATAAAAAAAATCTATCATACTGCCTTTGCGACAGTTTTATTCATAAATAATATAAGTAATTAGTCAATTACACTACAACAATTTCACCATTATCGAGATCATTCATTTTGGAATGAATGAATCATTATCTGTGAATCATCATGTAATACATCCAAGATTCATTCTTGTAGTGGCGTCTTGTGTCTCGCCCTGTTTATAATATCAGGTAACTTTTAAATAATCAGTTTATTAATCTCACTCTCTTTATTAAAATAAGTTTATGCTAATATAGTTTCTATACTTAATCATCAATTAAAGTTAATAATCTGTGGTTTGATAACATGACTAAACAAAATGTCATCTGTCACAACTTTCATTCTGTTGATAGTCATTTAAAGCATTTGTAAAATGTTTTACTCTGAGCTCACAAAATTTTATTTATGTATTTATTTATAATTAGTTTGACGATTATTGTTGAAATGAAAATTACAAAACAGCAAATTGGCTTGATTTTTTTAACGTTGAATTTTAAAACATGCTCATTTATGCTACTTTTATTATGTTGCTCATTGACGGAATTTCTTTCACTCTATTCTGTTGAATGTAAGTATTTTTTTATAATTGATCACATACTGAAGTTCATCAAAATTTACTTAAAATATTAAAATAATTTATAAAATTAAGAACTGAATCTGATATTCCAATACCTTTTTAATATTATATCCATTGACAATAAGTGCTGTAATTGCACTAATTATATATATATATATAAAGTTATATTTTTTATTTATATTTAAAAATATGGTTCATATTAGGAAGATACATTGTACCAACAATGTTTGCTGATTACAACATTGTATTTTCTTTGCAATACCATCTTTAATCATATATAGGTGCTAAATTAAAGGCAGATGCAGAAGTATTTGTTATGCAACACAAATTATTTAATATAATGTAGCTTTTTTTTTTTACTGTTGAAACAAACATAGATAATTTATATATGGTACTATAATGTGTCTTGGCTCTAAATCATACACTTTTTTCATTGCATTCATTAAGTAAAATGTCCTGTTGTAAAAGTAATCATGTCATTTGAATAGATGTAGATCATTGTCACATGTGTGCATTCTCACACTCTTGTGATAATAGTGCCAAATGAAAATATAGATCTGTGACAAATGGGTTATTCTGATTGTGTTTATGCCAAAATGGCCATTTTGTATTCCCCTTCTGCACCCAAATTTAGTTTCTTTATGGCAGGCCCTGATTACAAAATAGGCATAAGAAGCAGGTGTTTCTCTTAGAAAATTTTGAATGGGCCCGAAATTGAAAAAAAAATGGGAGGCTCCAAATTTTATATTAAATTAATTTCATTGCAAAATTCTAATTTCTTTAAATTATCTATCTTACAATAATATATTTAAAAGTGTTTCATAAAAATACCTCTCGCAAAAAATAATTTTTCATGCAATAGATCAGCTTCAAACGTCTGATCACAATTCTTCAATTATCCATTATTTAGATGTATATTTATTTTGTATACTGAGTTTAAGTAATGCTGAATTTTCCTTATATAAGCATTATAAAATATTTATAGTTTATTGCTAAATTTGAGAGAAGTATTTCAATGTATTGATATTTTATGTTGAGCATACTTTCTGAATTCAACCTTTTTTATTCAATTTACCTTTTTACGCTCATACCATGCAAAAACCTTTTTGCATATTTTTCTCGATTGTATCCTATTTTTAATGTAAAGAGAACATAACAAAAAAGTTGGTTCATGAAATATATGTGAATACAACTGAGCCACTCTTAGGATTAGTTTTTGAAAAAATTAGTAAGATTCTGGGTATGCTGAAATTAGTAAACTCTTCTCAACTGAAAGGGGGCCGTAAAATAACAATGTGCTTCACATAGCTTCAGAGGTTAACCGTTTATGCACTGACGGTACCTTAAAGTACCTTTGACAAAAACTTTATATAAAACTTATTTATTCTGTCTACTAATGAAAGTTTTTTATTCTTTAAAAACAAAATAGTCTTCCAATCAAATATAGATAGAATAAAGAAACAGTCAAAGCTAAATATTTTCAAAAAATGGTAGTTATTTTATTCATTTATTATTATTTCTTTTTCTTTTTTTTCTTTCTTTTTTTTTTTTATTATAAAATTATGTGAAACATATTCAACTGCAAAGGTGTTTCCATTTATTGAAAGGATCATAATGCATTTAAACTCATTGTTTTTTTAAGAATTGTAATTTTTTTTCAAAAGAGTAATTTTGGTTAATTAATCTGATTATTTTTATAAATATTTCATTAAAAAAATTATAATTACAAAGACATTTAATTTATTTTAATAAAAAAACATGTCTAAATTCCACATTAGTATTATGTAAAAATTCCAGTATACCTTCAGACATTAAAGAACATAATTATTGAATCAAATTATACAAACTTAGTGGTTTTGACTCATTGATAATTATTGAGTTGAATCAATTTCCTGTTTAATAACTCGGTTGATAAAGGGTTAATCAGCCCTGCTTTGCGGCATTTTCTTTCATCCCTGAAGAATTTTGTTTTTAATACATATACTTGTAACAGCACTTGTTTTATTTCATGACACAGGAAAATAGGATTCTCCCCTCCCCTCCCTACACTGATGTAATTTTTCAGAACATTTTTATAAAACCCAGAATCACCCCTGGAATGGCCATGCTTGCATTCTCTTATGTACTTAATTATTGAATGTTTGGGTACTCATGTTTTTGATGTGTATTGAATCAAATGGTCAAATGTTGTTTTGTGGCAGAAAGCTAAGAAAAACTGATGTGAGTCATTGTGATTACAGACTTGAGTGTAAATTTCTTCAAAAAACCCTGACAGATTTCATCAAATTCAATAGTTTTAAATAAAATAGAGATGCATTTATTTAATCATATTTTTAATCGTATTCTGTTTCGCTTTTCAGTGATATTTATGCTGTAAATAAAGTTACCATAAAATTCCAAAAAACAGCTCTTAACACCTACCCCTCGCCTTCCCAACCTTTGACAACAAGAAATATTGGCATTAGTGGAAGAAAATGCATACAAATAAAATTTTCAGGAAAATTTCCTCAATAGTAATTTATATTGTTTATGTATATTTGCAAAAATTAGTTGTCACATGATAACTAATATTCCATAAATATTTAAAGTCGAAAAACATTCTAAAAAACTTCTAAAATAAACAAAAATGAGAAATTATTCAAATTCAAATTCAGGAAAAGAAATTATTTAGCTGTAAACAAACAGAAAAGTAATAGAAAGAATAAAGAAGCAGTTTTTTTTTTTTTTTAAACTATTAAAAAATATGTTTGTTATCTCTGTTGATAATTGACTAATTTTGTTCAGTTATGTTTAAGCTAGCTGCATCAATGGTAAATTAGGCTGCGCAACAAAATTTTTATTATTATGTAATGAGTTGTTCGAAAATTAGACCATCACACAGAAAAAATCCACTACAGAAAAAATTGAAGAAAAAAGAGAGAGCAGTCTGTAATTAGCTTTATCATAATTAGGTCATGCCCTTATCCGTTGATAGATAAGGTTTTTTTATGCAGAAAAAAAAATGCATATACAGTAGATGACCTTAAATTGGGCTCGCTAAAATTCACTAATAACTTACAGATGTAAACAATGAAACTTTCAGTTCCGATGTTGGGTCAAAATTTGACAAATTTTTTTTCATTGCTATTTAGAGTTTTTAATGCATTTTATATCTTTACAAATAAATTTATCTATACATAAAAAAAAAAAAAATCAACAACAACTATATAATATCATTCCGGTTCGTGTATTTTTCCATTTCAATCACTGAAATTTTTGAGATAGATATGCTAATTTATATCAGAATCAAAAGTAATGTAAATTTATTTAGAAATAAATCAGATGTAATAGCCAAAAGAGAGTGATTAATAAAAAATTAGTAAAAAAAAAAGATGTGTTAGCTGCTGACTACAGCATTATCATTGTTTACATCTAAATAAATGTGCGTATTTCTGGCGTTCGCAAATTTAAGGGAGTCTACTGTATTACAAATTTAGATATTTAATAACAATCGTTAATTTTTACTTATGAAAAAACATAAGGGAAAATATCTAATTATATATTTTAAATTAATTTCTATGACAAAAGAAAGTAAGGATAATTAAATATAATATTTCAAAACGATATTTTGTAATTAAATGACTTTTTTTCCTAAATATTTTCTATTTCAACTTTGTGTTTGAGTTCCAGCAGGATTTTTTTTTCCTTCAAATGTCTCATTTCGTATCCAACTACATTTACTTGATCTATGCAGATTATTTACTGATCTAGTCACATTGACATCTAATTATGTTGATAATTTAAAATGGCCATTTTAGTTTTAATTTCGTGCAAAAGCTGGTAAGCATGTTTTGATAGGAAATACTTTTCCCTGCATAAGCTAAGAATACAAGTTACTGTTTTCTTTTTATTGACAATAAATGACAGCATAAAAAAAATATAACGAAACGTGTTTGATGATGCATCAAAAAGTTTTTAAATATTGGGTCTATCAAAAATTTAATCAGAAAATGGCATTGCCCAATTCATACATGATTTTCTACCTGCATGTTGTACTGCAGCATTTATGTGATATTTTTACTAATTTCTCTGTTAAAAAAATTTATATGAATGATTTATTTCATTTTTCTTTTGATTCCTAAGATAACATGGAAATATAAAAGTTCCAAGAAAGTTACTAGTTACTGTGAAGTTACGTTAGGCCTAAAGATCACTTTTTACACAACAATTCATTTGAAGGTAAACTTATTTTCTGTTAACTAAACGTTAACAGAAAATAAGTTTTAGTAATAAAATAATAGTAAAAATTTAGTAGTTAATTAGTTTAGTAGTTAATAATAGTATTAAATTTAGTACTTTTAATACTGTAAAAATTTGAGTCCACTTTTAAAAGGTTTCACTTATTACATTTTAAAGAACAAATAATTAGTTTGTAAATGTCTTTAGCCATTTTCATATTTCATCATTAATTTTCATCAGTTTACTTATTAAGTATCTTATATTGTAATTATGAAAACCTTTTCATCAAGTTATTTTTTTTAGTTTTTTACACTATTGCATGTGCAGATTGAGAACTTCAGCTGTAACTCCCTCTATGCATAATAAGCTCAGAGGTAAGTTTTCTCACATCATTTAAAAAATTATTACAAAGTACCGTAATTTCTGGAAGAAACGCCGCATCGCGGAAAATCACTCAAAAAAATTTAGAAAATGGTCGTAAACGCCGCAGGTGAAATTTCCGCGATAATCGCGGTTCACATGGTAAACAGAAACACATTAATAAGCTGTATTAAGAAACCATGGAAATGAAATTATTAATCAGAAATTAATAAATAAATACAAAATTAATAATATTATTTAAATACCGTATTTTCGGGAATAAGCGCCGCGAGGCATACGAGTTTAAAAGTAAAAATATGCTTAGTGAGGCGCAGTGGATACGGTGATTTTTTTTCCTAACAGTACCGTAAAATACTGTTAATCCGCCCCCCCCCCCCCAAACGTGACGAAAAATCATAAAATAATTAGAGAATGACGCTTACACGGGATTTTTTCACGATCGTTTCACAAAATTTTCAGGAATGAATCGTGAATCTTTGAATGAATCATGATTTTTGATAATAGAAGCAATACTTGAAAAAAAAATTGGTTTAAAAAAAACGTAAATTCTGTCGAAAAATGCAGCAAAAAGGAGAAATTTGTAAAAAAAGCATGAAATCAATTAAGAAAATCTTTTAAAAAAGCACATTTCATCAAAGATTCATGATTCATTCATTTCATTATGATTCATCACTGAATCTTTGGAACGGGGAAAAAAATCGGATTCAGAACAATTTTTCTGAAAGTTATAAAAGAAGGGGAGGGGGAAGTTCAGGAAATTCATTCGAAAATGCAATTTTCGTTTGTTCGTATTCTAATGCGAAATTTGCGTAACTTTTTGCGGTCTTTTAATGGAAATTGACATTTTTTCGCGATATTTTGACGAAATCGAAATTAATTTGTTTTTGCAGCCATTTGTCAGAATTCGCGATACATTTTATGGCCGAAATTTTGGAATTATGATAGATTTTTTTTTTAATTTTCGGAAAAATTCAGAAAAATATCACGCTTAATTGAAAAAAAATGCTCGTAAACGCCGCATCGGTAGAAACGCCGCGTCGCTTGAAATTTCAGTTTAAAACACGTAAACGCCGCGGCGTTTCTTCCAGAAATTACGATATCTAAATCTCAGTCGCACTGGTATTTCAAGTTGATATTTCTGTTTTCATAGGTACAGCTGACCAATGCTTCTATATTATGACATATAATTTTAACCAAGCAAAGAAATCACTTTATAAGGTTTTATTTTTCTCCTTTTGTGCATGCTGTAGTTTAAATATGTATTTAAGGTACTGCTTATCCCATCGATCATTTTCGCCACCTTTTACAAATCATCGAATTTTTCACTAAAGTATATAAATATCTATATTTTTTTTCTTTTAATAATGAAAAAACAAAGAAATTAGTAAAAAGTTAATAAAAATACTAATAAAAAGACAAATTAAAAATCATTTGATCACATAACGAACAAGTTTATGTCAAACGCAAGTGACATTTATAACCAGTGTTGTTGGCTTTTGAACTTATAGTTTGGCAACAGTTTTTTTTTTTTTTTTTTTTTTTTTGTCAATAAGATAATCAAGTAGTCTGGTATTTAATCAAAATGTTTATGTTGTATTAGGAAAAAATAATAATTTTTCTTTTTTGTTTTGGTTCTTTTGTATTACTTAAACAGGTTATGTTTGACTTTATCAAAAATGATAATAGTCTTTATTTTATATTAATTATTTATTTATTTTATTCATTTATTTCACATTCTTCATTTTAATTGCATAATTAATATCATAAACGTTACTACAGTCAAGGATCAAAATCCGCACAACTATAATCCACAATTTTCTATAATTTGTGTTATTTTACAAAGTAAACAGTGAAAAAAAACATTTAAAAAACTTTACAAATGCCTCATGCAAAAATGATTTTTTAAAACAAATTATAAATAATTGAAAAAAAAAGTTATAATAAAACAGCTACTTTTTTAAATGTAACTCTTTTATTTATTAACAGTAAAAAACAAACTGTATTACAGAACTCAAATAATCATTTTTATTTAAATGCACATATATATCAGTTTTTTAATAAAATAATTTTAAAAAGGCATTTTTTGAGATAGCATATTGAATTAATTATTAGATTTCATATTTATTTTTCATTATTATTCTGTTTATGGAATTAAAATGCTGTCTATAAATTATAAAATGTTACCTAATCCATAATACTCTATAATCCACAATATTCCATAATCTGTACAACCTTTGGCTCTTACTTGTGCCGATTATAGAACTTAAACAATACTTGATTATCCTGTTGACTGAAACAGTATTGCAAAGCTATAAGATTTAGTTTTCAATACTAAATGTCCTATTCACTTCACACTACATTGTTTGCTACATTATCAAAGATTTATAATTAAGCGTTTTATTTATATTTTTTAATATAGTGCTAATTTATTTGTTCTTTTGTCATTTAATAAAATTATAGTAGACTCCCTCAAATCTGCAGCTCTCTAAAATCCACACATAATTTACAAATGTAAGCTACGAAACATTCAGTTCAGATGTTGGGGCAAAATTTGACTTTTTTATTTTTATATCAATTTTATTTAAATTTTAATTTGTAACTTTCATTAATTTTATTGAATTTGTGTGTTTTCATGAAAGAAGAATAATTTAGGAAAAAATAAGATGTTGCTGATATCACTGTTAGTCGCAATCTTTTTATCAAATATATTTATGTATTAATCAAACTTTTTTGGTTATTAAGTCTAGCTAAACCTGAAATAAAACTTCTCTATTTTATGAAATTATATGAATTGTAATGTATTTTTATGAGGCAAGTTTTATTAAATATTTAGAAAAAAAAAACATTACATTTAATCTTTATAATGAATATTTAATCATACATTATTAATTATTAGCTTGACCTTTAAAAATTTAATATTTTAACCATATTAAAAATTATCTTTTATTTTTATTTTAGCCTATTACTTATATACTATTGTAAGCTTCCGTTATAGTTTAAGTTGCGTTACTAATTACATTCGAATTACAGTTAAAAAAAGTAAACAAAGCAATGACCAGAAATATGCAAAATTCTAAAATCCTCAAAACCTCCCAAGCTGTGCGGATTTGAGAGAATCTTTTGTATTGTAAGCCTGGTATTTAAGTATTAACGCCACCGTGGAAGAAGTTGTGCTAATGCGCCAATAAAGAGCGATCTTATTGTTCGCATGCGAAAAAAAAAAAAAAAGAAAGAAAATGGTGTCAAAAAATAAACAAAAAAAAGCACTAAAAAAGTTCTTAAACACTAAAAAATGGTATTGAAATGAGTAAAAAAAAAAGTAGGTACTAAAAAGCATGAACAACAAGATTGTTCTTTATTGGCGCATTAATGCAACTTCTGCTGCAGTGGTATTAATACGTAAGTCCCGTAAGCTTTCATAATGGTTTCAATTTCATTGTTAACTACATTCAAATTACTGTTTAAAAATGTAAACTAATCAATGACTAGACATCTGCAAAACCTCTGGTCCCCAAGCTGTGTGGATTTGAGGGAATCTACTGTACTGCATTTTTTTTTTTTTTTTTCAAGCCTATACTTAATGTTTATATGCATTTTATCATTGCATTTGTCTACATTTTTGGACTATTTGTTAATTTCTGTATGTCTGTTCTGCAATAACTAACATAAAAAGTATATGATTTCCTTTAAATTAACTAAGCACGTTCATGTAATACCCAGATTTATCTGCATAGATTTTTGTTAATGTTTAGTTCATTTTTTTGGAAAATATTGAGCATTTTATTTTGTACCATAATGTTTTCCTAAGGAATTCAAACAATTTTCAATTTTTTATTTGTTGAAAGAAAATGGTTCTTTTGATTAATGGATTTAAATGATAAGTTATGAATACTAAAACTTCCCAATATGGGTCTTAAATTATTCCTATTATTTTGAAATTTCATTTATGCATTTGTTAGATATTTAAATCTGTTTCTGTAAATGTTGTTAATTTTTTATGCATGTGTTCCAACAGTATAAAACATTTGTTTTAGATTTTTTTTTTTTTATTTAAAATGTACATATTTCATTTATTCTTTTTTTTATTTGTTACCTAGCAACAAGCACTATTGCTAATAATATTATAAATATGCATAATATATGAGTGTAATATTTGACTAAAAAAGAAATGGCAAAATGGATAAATTAATTGTACAAAGATACAAACAAATTTCAATGTCATATATCGAAAATAAAATTGATATTGAAATAAAATTAACTTATTTATATGAATAATTTTTATTTATTATCACATAAATAGAACCTTATTAGGTTTGAGTGAATTCTGGCCAAAAGGCTTTTATGCTTTTTTGAATTTCAAATTTTGATTGCAGACATTTAAGAGGGTTGTGAGCCAAAATTCAACAACTTGATTGGAAAATGTATTGCTAATATTGTCTTTTAAAATGCACATACTTCAATGAACAGTATTGATTTCACGGAGTGGCCCAAGGCATATCACTTTTTCCAATGAGCAATGACCCCCCCCCCCCCCGCCCAGAAAATTTGATATTTTGTGTTTTCAATGGTCAAAAAGTGCATTTTTCTCCCCACCCCGGAACTTTTTAATGTCCTTCCTGGAGCCACAGAAATCCCTCCTGTGTGCAGGGCCATAGCTAGAAATGAACAGTAGGGTGGGCTTAAGAGAATGTACGGGGAGCTCATAATTTTTTTCTCTTTATCTTACGCAGAAAGATAAATTAGTGCATATTCACACTATAGGTACTATGTTTTTTATTAAACTATTGTAATAATTTCATTTTATAACAAGAAAAGTACATGATGATAAAAATTTTGAGTGTATAACTGGTGCAAAATTAAACATCATGTTAGCTTCATATGTACAGATAAGATGAGTGAGTGTTGAAACACTTATATTAGATACAATATACTAATTATGCTAAACTGCGAAAGTGTCTCAAAATTAAATTAGATTTTTGAACAGAATCCCATTTGAATTTTTGAAACAAATTTATTTAGTGACCTTGGAATCTTTTCCAGGGGGGGGCTGAGCCACCCATAGCGCCCCCTTAGCTACGGCCCTGCCTGTGTGTCTGAATTCAACACTGTCAATGAGTCTATGCTTTTTGAATCCTCATGATGGGCATAAGTTATCACTTAAATTTGACAATGTGAATAGTAAATTTGGAAGTTTTCATATGAATGAGGTAGAAGAAGAAATTTTGAGATCGGCACACCTGATTATTTTATATTTGTTTTTTGAAGGAAACTAAAAATAATATTACCATTAGTGAAATCGATTAAAAAATTTATAGTGTCAATTATATCGAATTGGCCATAGTATCAATAAAATCAATTTGAAAAAAAACGAGATTGCCCATCGCTATTGTGATACATTTTTCCAAGATCCTGTAGCTAAGCGAATTACAGTTTTAAAATATTTTTACTTGTTATGCTTATGATAGAAAACAACAACAGCAAGAAAAACCCAACACTACATTGAAGTATTTATACGTTCATGTAGCTTTCAAATACGGAGTGTTAAAAACCATGCTCTGAAAATGCACAAATTTTTTGAAAGATTCATTCATATGATGATTTATAATGATTCATTCATTCTTAATTATTCATAATAACACTGAGTTAAAAAAATGTTTACATAACATGATTTATCATTACGCTCGTGCTCATTTGCATATTCTGTCAATATACTTAACTAAATTGAATATTTCTTTAATTCAATATTTATTATTTTTTTTCCTTCTAAGAACATTGTCTGAATTTGAAACTTTTATAAGAAAAAATAAAAATCTGAACTGCAGGAATACTTTTTTACTCGAGCAAATATTTGTAAAAGTGATCAAGGGATTTAGAAGTTTGCTATGACTAAAAAAAATCCTTCCATAAATAGAACCCCCCCCCCCCGCATTTTTTTGGTAGGGGGGTGGACTGCCAATGTGTTTAAATGAGAGGTGTGGATTCCTTTTCTAATGAATTAAATATAAAAAAATGGCTGACATTTGTCTCATAAAAAGTTCAGTGTTAAATATAAAAATTCAAAATTTTAATGTTTGTATAATTTTTTACTTTACAACATTTTACCACGCTTTTTATTAACTTCACCTGTATGTTTGTGAGTTTGTAACTCTCCTTTTTTTATGTATGTTCACCGATTACTCCGCAACCATGCAACCGATTAACTTGGTTTTGGTGTTAAATGAAAGACGATGCTCTCGAATTGGTACCACTTCAGTTTCATCGAAATTGGTTCAGTACTTTTTTAGTAATTAGGCAAAAACTAATTAAATTAGTGATTTTTCGCTAATTAAAAGTGTTGAATACGTTCACTGAATGGAGTGTAGACAGCATGGCCGAGGGGCCTAAGGCGCCGGATTGAAGCTCTGTTTTTCGAAAGAGATTGTGGGTTTGAACCGCACTCCTGACATTATTTACATCTATGAAAATTTAAAAAAAAAAATTCCGTATTACAATTTTTATTTTTAACTGGCTTCAGAAAAGGAAGAGGAAGTTATCAATTCGACGTGTATGTATTTTTAATCTATGTATGTTCACCAGTTACTCTGAAACAATCCAACCGATTAATTAGGTTTTTGTATTAAATATAAATATAGTTTAAAAAAAAACTAAAAAACACACTTTTTAAGTATATCAAACTAAAAAGTGAAAAATAATTCGTACTATAAGCTGAAAACGAAAATAGATGAAAAATACTATATTACTATAAAATCATTGTTATTATAGAAATCAATTAATAAGCAATAAATAAAATTATCGTGGAAAAAAAGCATGGGGTGCTTTTTAAGAACTGATAGATAGAGCATGGTAGATGGAACACCCCACGCTTTTTTTCCATGATAATTTTATTTATTGCTTATTAATTGATTTCTATAATAACAATGATTTTATAGTAATATAGTATTTTTCATCTATTTTCGTTTTTAGCTTATAGTACGAATTATTTTTCACTTTTTAGTTTGATGTACTTAAAAAGCGTGTTTTTTAGTTTTTTTAAACTATATTTATTTTGTAGACATAATTTAGTAAACTTGTGATTTTTGTAATTTCATGTTAATGCTAAATATAAACAAAATTATCCGTTTAACTACTAAATTGTTTCGAAGATTGTTTCTAACTATTAAACCTTCAGAACAAGAATGAATCAAATGTCTCATTTTTATACAGTACTTGTTTTGTTTCGTTTCTTTTTTTAATGAGAAATAGCGTTTATTTAGTAATAATGACAAAATCCACTATTAGTAATAAACAGATAAAGTTTTTAATTCACTTCATGTAATAATAAACTATACTACTTGGTTATTCTTCCAGCCAAATAATTATTGCCAAACTGTAACGTTAAATGCCAATAATGAATTAGTGTGAATATTGCATTCAGTTGACATTTAATAGGTTACATGGTTTAGAATTTTTATTGCAAGAGATCATTTGATTTTGTTCAAAGAATTGAACTGTAACTTTATTGTAAACTTAAAAGGCATAATAAGTATTAATTTTATTAAAAACAATATTTGAAATAGTAAGTTATAAATAGAAACTCATGACAGAATGCAGTTTTCACCCTGTTTTAAAGTCAAAATATATGAGTTTTAAAACATTCAGTTTTGCTTAAAAGAAGATTAAAATAATCAAAAAAGAAATGCTAATAAGTTAATTTAATTTAAAAATATCTTAGTTCTTTCAAGCCTTAATCAGGCTGTTCATCAGAGACTATTTTTAAAACCTTAATAAACATAAAATGGGTTATAAAACTATTCACGCTAAATTCGTCTTTAGATTGTCTCTCTATTTTAATCGCCTTTTATGTAAAACTGAGTTCTTTAAAGTTCATATTATATATTTTAGGAAATTATAGTTACAATTTAAGTCAAAATCTTACCCGATAAAAATGTGCATAACTTTGTTTGCAAAAAGATTTTCTTTTTTCCAAGATGTGGGAGAAATGACATTATTTGGATGAGCTTACGCAAAAATGACTTTGTTTCGAATCATTTATTCAAAAGCAATTTATATTTATGTATTAAAATGTATGGTTCAAGAAATATTATTTTTCTTCCTAAAACAATTTCTTTTTAACATTGTCGTGTAAAGTTCTAATCGCCATCTTAAAGAAATAATTGAAAATCTGTTTTTTTTTTCTACTTGAAATTGAATTAAAGAAGTATGATGGATTTTTTTTTTTTATGTCAATGGAATTTATCTCAATAACGGGTTTTTTAGTGTAGTATACATACCATAAATCTTTTTTTCTCAACCTTCTAAGTGTTTGGATCATAATATTCCGTTCACTTAGCTCGAGGTTTCATTGCAGTATAAGCAAAGTTTAACCCTTTAACTGTCTGGCCCGGCTTTTTCCGTTTCTAGAAATCATGTTTATATGGCTGTAGACAAAAATATTTTAAACTGTATGTTATTTTGGATCATATATAGAAAGAAATGATATTAAAGATATTATGGCATCAAACTGTGGTTAATTAATAAAAATATCTTGCAGTTTATAAGCATTATTTTAAAAATACATGAAAACCCTTGGGCAGTAAAGGGGGTGATTCAGCATTTTTTAAACTATTAACCTTTACACAGGGGCTCGGACAACATCTGTCCGAGATTCTATAGATTTAATGAATTTTCAGTGCATTGAAGAATGATTAATGCTCTCAAGGGTTACATTCAAATTTGTAATAAAGTTTTTTTTTTTATAATGTTTAAATAATAATATTTTCTGAGCATTTAAAGCAAAGTGAAGAGAAAACAACATAACAGTTTTACTCATTTGCGCGATGCACAAAGGATTAAAATGCAACTAATGCATTACCATGTTTGGAGGACAGTAATGAATGTGTTCTTTTTAAATTTGTACATTTCATAATGCCCTTTCTAAAAGGTTGTGCTAACTCAACCCAGAGCCATCCTTAAGGGTGTGCGGCTGCACAGGACCTCGTGTTTAGAGAGGCCTCGCATCTGGACACAAATTATTTTGTAATAAAAAGAAGGTATTATATAGAGCGGGCGGCGACGACACGAATGACTACGTCATCGAGTTACGGAACGAAATCATGATGTAGGACAAGATTATTAGGTGTAGATTAAGGAATGACTGGTCTGCTTCGGCATTTCTTGGTACGATATGAGTAACAGCGGGCGCCAACTCGCCAGTTTGGCGTCATTATCACATCATCGAGTTACGAGATGAAGTTGGTGCCAAATTAAAGGTAAAATAAAGTATTTTAAGATAATTTTAGTCTGCCTGCGCATATCCTGGTACAAACCTCGGCAGACTGAAATTTATAACAAAAAATAACGTTATAATATAACAACTCACTGACTATGTCATCGAATTATGGGATGAAATCATGATGTAGGACAAGATTATTAGGTGTAGATTAAGGAATGATTGGTCTGTCTCGGCATTTCTTGGTACGATATGAGTAACAGCGGGCGCCAACTCGCCATTTTGCCGTCACTTTGGCGCCCGGTTTAATGGAAAATCTTAATTATAAATTACTGATTTCAGTTATGCAAAGATAGTGGTCTTGTCATAAAATATAGCCTATGTCGGAGGAAGGACTTTCTCCGTCAATTTGACACCGTTATTTTCTGAATTTGGCTCAGTAGGTTTAGAAATTACCTTTACAAACATACAAACAAATGCTACTCCTATATAATAGCTGGGGGATCGAACCCTGGCTCCCTGGATTACAGTATATAGGTAAAAACCATTCTTTTTTATTGATGGTAACAGTGGCGTAGCTAAAGGGGTCAAGGGGGGCGGCCGCCCCGGGCGCCGAGGACAAGGGGCGCCAAATTCAGAAAGATTTAAAGCAAAATTATTTTACATATTTTAACAATAAATAAGAATTTTATTTTTTTTCTTCTGTGTGTACACAAGAACCGTGTTTTCTTTTATAAGGTATTTTGTTTCATCCAAATAATGAAAAAAGAAAAAGCTTCTGTAAATTTTTCTGTGGAAGGCTCAACACACATGGTTTCAAAGAAAATTATGTACCTGAACTGAGGGGCATAAAACTAAATAGGGGCACCAAATTGAGAGGTTTAAATCTAAATTATTTCACATATTTTGACAATAAATAAATTTAATTTGTACAGTGGCGGTCAAAAGTTTCCGGTCATTTAGTTTCTTCGATTTATTTACAAAAATATTTCAGCAAAGAAGCACAATTGCTTCAAAAGTTAGGAATATGTGAATGACCTCTGACCACGTGATGATTTTGATTGGATACTGAAGATGCTTCATGCAAAGGGATAAAATTCGAAGTTCGCGTGTGCAAAAGTTTCCGGCCACTTATCATTCTTTAGTATATTTCTATCGGTAACTGTTTTTTGGTTGTGTTTATGAATGTATCAACGTGTATAGCATAGTCTGAATTCGAAATTGAAAAGTTCAACAATTATTGTTCATAAATGAGTGATTAGTTTGTCGCTAAAAGGCCAATCTTCTCGAGATATTACGGGAAAGTTATCGATCGGTAAAATCGACCGTCAACGATATTTAAAAATTATATAAAGATGGCCGTGGCCTTTAGGACTTTCAGAGGTCCGGGAGATCCCGGAAAATTACTAATCCTGTGGTCATTATTATCAGGAGAAAAACAATTGATATTCCGCTGAAATATACTGCGATTTACGGAATGAAAATATTGCTGAAATAAGTCCGTATACCATATCAACATGCTGACGTGATGCATAACTTTATGGAAGAGTCGGTATTAAAAATTTTTCGGAGTTAAAAAAATACAAACGTACCCGACTGGCGTTTTCCAAAAAACACAAAGTCTGGTCAAGTGAAAACTGGAAAAAAGTTCTATTTTTCCACCAATCGAATTCGAAACAGTTTTGAAAATGATGGCAGACGCAACGTCCGATGACCAAACAACAAAAGATATGATTCGACCTATGTTATTCCTACAATGAAGCATGGCAGAGGACACGTTATGCCGTGGGGAGTATTTTCTTCAAAAAGTGTCGGTCCGTTATTTGAAATCCACAGCCAGGTGAATCATACAATGTATAAGGATATCTTGAAAGACTATTTTCTGCCTTATTAGAGAAAAAAATTTGGTCGCAACTATTTTTCTTAACATGATAACGACATAAATAATGTATGCAAAACCTCGATAAGCAATGGTTTTCGCACAAAAAAATTTCGTTTTTGAAATGATCAGCCCAAGTGCCCAACATGAATCCAATAGAAAATCTTTGAAAAGAAGTTGACAAAAGTCTGCGGAACTATAAATATTCCAACTGAACCGAAATTTCGCCAAAAATGCAAGAAATGGGGAAAAAACGTACCATAGACGATCTTTAACCGTTGATTGTATGAATGTCACGTTGCTGCGCCACAGTACTTATTACTAAAGCTAATAAAATAGCAATACGATAAAATACTAATTGCAAATGTTGTTGATCGCTGTAATTTTCTATTACAATACCACTTTTTTACAAACTTGTGAAGGTGGCCGGAAACTTTTGAGAACATGCGTTTTCTTTTATACTTAATTTTGTCAATTAAATTTATTTATATTTACATGTTCCTCTATAAGTGAGTTCCTAACTATATTATGCGAATAAAATGCATAAATATTTTGAGATTCCTCTTCATATGGGTATATTTACAAATTAACTGAAAAATTTTTGCTGGCCGGAAACTTTTGACCGCAACTGTATGTGTGTATGCCTAAGCGCGAAAGTTTTTCTTAGTGAGATATTTTGGCGAGACTGGGAGAAATGAATTTGACTTGGAAACCTCTTTGGGGACTGAATTTATTTATTTCGTCGCTGCATCTTAAAATCATGTCCGCGAATTCGATAGGATTTTTCACGAGTCATTTACATCAATTTCGAGACCTATATGGTCTTAGGTTGTGCAAACATCTCAAATTGGCAAAAAATAACATATATCTTGCAAAATATGTTGGCCAAATTTTCAAGCAGGGGTAAAATCTATCAATTTGGGAGGAACATTTAGTTTGATTGGTTAATTAGGTCTTGATTAACATATGGTCAAGATCCGAAAAAAACCCCTGGATCTATGATGTACAAGGCTTTAATCACAAACTAAAGAGAATTCTCCAAATTTTAGCATTTTCTATCATAAGTTACTCTTTGAATTTAATGGTGAATGCAATAAATGTGATAGGTATGTACAAATACTACACCGACATGCATGCAATAAACCCAACTGGAATGAAAAATTGACCAGAGCCAGGAATCGAACCTGGGTCCGCAACATACTAGTCTGTTGCACTCTAATTACTGTTACTCTGGTTCTCAGTGTTTAGACGATCAGCCTAGTACGCTGTGAATCCAGGTTAGTTTCCTGGCTCAGGCTAAACTTTTTCATCACAGTTCGATTTATTGTAGCATTTATTGTATGCATGTATGTATAAAATGCGTATATACTTTTAACAGATTGATATAGGCGTTATTTATGTAAGCATTAAGGGGGCAAATCACGTGGACCAGCCAGAAAATAACCGTATTTAAAGCAGCACAAAAAGCTCTGTAGTTTCATTCAATGAATAAAATGCAACAATTTTTTTCTTTACTTTCACACATTCTCATGGATTAATAAAATATTCAAATACGCATATATTTAGTAATATAAATTAATTAAATCATAACGACAAAAATGGCTTTTGAAAAATATAAATTTTGAAATATGCATTTTTTACGCAAAACTTTTTCAAATTACACTGCAATTATATGTTTAATGTTTCATATTTTGCTATTTATAACACAGCGAACTTGAATCTGAAAGTATATTCCAATTTGTTAGCGTAATTAATGGCTTTTCTAATCATAATCTCTAGATTTCAACAAAAATTGTATAATTTTTTTAACCTACAATTTTTTATTACAAAAGACTAAATTAAAGTTCAGCATAAACTAACACCATGTAAACTAAGAATAAACATAATTTGCAGGTTCTGTGATAATTAGTTTTTAAATAAGAATGCCAAAAAATTATTTTTTAGAAAAATGGCTTCAAAGATGGCTCTTAACATTACAGCAAATGATGTTATGTAAGATATTTTTATTTATAGCAGGGTTCGTACAGGTACCGTTAGTTTCCCAGGTCAGTTACCAGTTTTTTTCTTTTTTTATACACACACACACACATATATATATATATATAATAAATCTAGTTCAAACGCGCGAATTTTCGCTTTATTTAAAGAGAAAATTTCCATAAGAAGATTTTCCGAAGATGTACTGAAGATTTTCCTTCTTCTGAAATTCTAGGATCCGTACGAACCCTGTTATTATTGATAATTTTAATAAAAATTCTTTTTGAAGGTATCGCTACATTCTGAAATTTATAAAAAAACATTTTTTTTAATTATCAACGTGATCCGCCCGCTTAATATGTAATAAATGTTGTGCTGGGAAATAAAATTACAAGCTGTAAATCAGATTTTAAAAATAGGAAAATAACTTTAGCATTTTAATTGGATTTTAATTTGAATTTTAAAAAGATTTTAATTATTTTCCTTTTCATCTCTCTCTATATAGCATGTAATATCTCTCTATAAATACCTGATCAATGTCATGCGACTGCGCTGGTATTTATAAACCTATTTGGATGTGATTGAGCATGCATGTGTAAAGGGTTTATTAAGATCTCGACCAAATTCGTTGGACATCTTGATCCACTATCCTTAATCCACCATCCTTAAACCACCATCCAAAGTGGCGAGCTCTTAAAAATTTCAAACTAGTAATTAAAAATATACAAAAAAAGTGCAATTTATTTCTTGCATAATTGTTGTTTCGATAAAAGGATTCAAGAACAGTTTTTGGTGTTCCCCCTTGGTATAGCAATAACAATTTGAAATTCTAAGATGGTTGCCGTTTTGAAACAAAAGATTTTTATATGTAGTATATGTATATAGACATATAGACTAATATATGTTTACATTTTTTTTCCATAATAGGGCGAATATTAGGAATTTTAGCAAAAGCTATTTTTGAAAATTTATTTTTAATGTTGGTATCCCGATACGTAGCAACAGTCATATCCGTGAACGTCTCGCTAAGTTTTTGAAATTTCCATACAAATTCAGTGTTGATGAAAACTAGAAATTATCTATTATCGGGTTCCATCTACGCAATTTAGTTTCATGTGTTTTCAAATTTTTTTAAAGATTCAGCTTATTTTACTCAAAATAAGCTGAATCTTAAAAAAAAAAAAATAAGAAGAGTATGCAATGTCTTCCCTTTACAAGCCTTTTTTTTTTTTTTGCTCCGAGGGAAATAATATGGTTATTTTTTAATTGAGGTTTTTTTGGGGGGGGGAGGGGGGCGCAAAACTTCTTCTGGCCCCGGGCGCCAAAAGGGTAGCTACGCCACTGGATGGTAAAGTAGATAAGTTGTATTTAGTGTCCGAAAGGAAAGGACTTCGTAAAATCTTTGAATCCTTTGCCTCATTTTTAGTCATTCTCCATAAGAACAGTTGTGCTCACTCGCCCCCACCCCAATAGAATAGGCCATTTTCAAAGTTTCATGTTCTCCAGAATAAAACTATAGAATTCTCTTATCTCAGTAAGACACTGCTAGTCCCTTTTTTTTAAAGTTACAGTCAAAGTTCTATAATCTGCACATGTTGGGGGCCAAAGGTTTTGCAGATTATGGAATATTGTGGATTATTATATACCCAACAAACACATAACTTGTGGGCCATTCGTGGCATGTTAACGTTGGCCCGAAGTATTTGATAACGGCCCGCCATCTTTGGCCGTAACGGCTCCGTCAAAAAACTGTCACGCCGGCCAGAATGTGGCCACAAGGTCATTGGCCATTAATGTTTTACAATAAACATCAGACAGCCTCAAACTGGCCACAGTTATTCTTTTAAAGGCCATTAACAATAAAGGTTGGCCAGAAGTTCGCCCCAGGCCAGCCATTTATGTTTGTAAGAATTAAATTTAGCCAAAAGCTGCCCATAAAAAGGCCTTTTATGGTGTATTTTAAATTTTAACTAGCCAAAAGCCTGCCAGTTTCATCCCATTAAGCATAAATTCAAAATTTGGTCTATAAACAATATTTCTCGGAAGATTGTTTAGAAGATAAGTGTTTTTGCATGAAAACAATAAATTAATAATTATTTACATAATTTTTTCAAAAGAATTATAAATTTATTTTTAAACTTTTTTGAAAATTTTCCAAACCCATTACTTGGCAAAGTGAATTAATTAATTTTTTTTCCAATTATGTATTTTAAAAATTTATATGTAATGCCATTTCTAAATAGTTGCATTTCATATACATTTTAAAAGTACTAATTGAAAAAAAATAAACTAATTAATAATTTCGCTATGCCACGAATTAGATTTTAAATTTTAGAAAGTTTAAAAATAGTAAATTCACAATTCTTTTGAAAAATTGAATTATTAATATAATAATTAATATATTAATTATTAATGTATTGTTTTTCATGCAAAAACATTTATCATATAAAAAATCTTCCAGGAAATATTTTTTTTATAGATCAAATTTTGAATCTATGCCTGAACAATTTACATAATTTTAAAATTATATAAATTATTGTACATTTTAAAAGTATTAATTGATAAGAATAAATTATCTATTTAATTCAAAATACATCAAGCATTGTGTTTGAAAAAAATTTAAGATAAATTTTTTATGTATATTTTGAAAAAATTACTGAAGGATTATTAACATATTGTTTTTCAGGAAAAACAATTCATTATTTAAGTAATTTTGTAACAAAAATTTTTCATAGATCAAACTTTGAATTTACCCCTAAACAATTTATGTAACCTTAGTATGATCTGTTATGTGTACTACATTTAAATTTCATGTATTTGTAAATATATATATTTTTTCTTTCATTGAATGGGATTTTTACATTTTTTGGTAAGCGTGTTACCAGTATATGCTAATTTATTAAAACTTTATTAAATTATAATCTTAGAAACAATCGTTATATTTGCATCATTTAAATATTTTTAAATTTCACATTTAGATTTTCCTTTCAGAGCTTAAGAAAAAACTTTACTCACACGAAAACACACACTTGTTAATGTTAATAATAAGGTTGGGAGGGGGGGGGTAAATATGTCGTTCTAATTTGAAATTTAATATTTTTTCTTGCACTGGATAACTGAGGTGGATCTTTACAATTTTTTTTTTCGTTACAGTTTTTTATTTTTAGTATGTTTTGCTTTTGAAAAATGTAATATCCTAATTAAAAAAAAAAAAAAAAAAAAAAAAAAAACTATGAACAAAGTAACAAATTTGGAAAACTAAACGAGCTCTTTTCAGAAATCTACATCAGCAAACCAATGCAATATACATATATATATATATATATATATATATATATATATATATATATATATATATATATATATATATATATATATATATATATATATATATACAAACCGTAATTCTCGGCGTATAATTCCCTAATCAAACAATCACTTTTCGACTCAGAAATATTTTAAATAAACTTTAATTTATTGGATAACGGTAAACATTTAGCTTCATTTACTAAATAAAATTTCTGGATCAAAACAGAATTGTTTAATCCGCGGATTACATGCTGAAAATTATGGTACATATTATTGAAATGCGAAAGAGATATTTTAATTTTTTGCTTCCATAGGATGAACATTAGCAAGGAGGTGTTTTCGCTTGAGTAAAGTAGAAACAGTATTCAAATGTTACACCAATAGTCAATACCTCACAAACGTAGTTTAATCTTTTCAATCTTTGCAGTAATTTTAAATGTCATTATTTTAACGATTTTACACAATTTTATTGAATTAAATTTTTTTCTGTTTTTAACTTTATCCTATTGTTTAATGAATAAAATTTTCTATGCTAGTCTAAATTTTACGGGTATTAAATAATGCGAAAAAAATTTATCGATTTTTTTAACAATAAAAATAAATTTAAACTACTAATCTTTTATAATATTTTTATGACATGATCGGAAAATAACATACATTACTGTAAAACGACGAGAAAATTCTAAATTTTGAGAAAAAATAAATAAATAATACGCTCAATATTTTTTAATTTACAAAAATATTAATATGATAAAGGCAATCTATATTAAATATTATCTAATATTATCCATACACGATACCAAAATACCAATCATTATTGTAAAAAATACGGTAACAACAATAAGAATAAATTTTATTTAAATTAAGATTATCAAGCTTTTGTGGTATTTTTTAAACATATGCGCGCCCTGTATTACTAATTTAAACGCACATGTGAAAAAAAAATGTATGTTTTACCTGTTAAAATAAGGATAAACTTTACGTACAATAAACTATTCAAGGCTTCACAATATTTTTTATAGTATACGTGTACACGGTCGTAAAATGAAAATAATTACTTCGAAACGATTCAACAATAAGAATAAGCTTTAATTAAATTAAAATTATCACATTTTTGCGATATTTCTTAATCAGATGCTTTGCACTAAAAATAACATAGGTAAATATTCTACGTTTGGTAAAAATTTCACATAGATTTATATTACATTACTCTACAACGATTTAATGTTAAAAACAATGATGCAAAAATAAACTCAGATGCTAATCTATTAAAATTTTAATGAATAAACATATAAGACAAGGTAACACTTACTATATTAATCTGGATAATTTTCTTTGGAGAATTTCTGCTTACGTTATATGCCTGCCAACTGCATACTACAACTACAGTGGAAATGGAAAGAAGAATAAGAATGATAATGCAAAATTGAAAGCTTCAAATCATTCGGATATGTCCAGTTTCACTAGCGAACCCCACTTAAATTCCAAGAAATCCCCCCCAGGCAATAGTAACCTTGAGCATCCTTCTCTACTTCCCCTAATCGTCAAATGTTTTTAGTGGATATAGTGCGGAAAAGAAAATGTTTTAAGGGGATATTTTTACTTGTTATTATTTAACAAAATATATAATTATAAATTAAATAATAATAATTAAAAAAAATTGTCTTCATTAATATCTTTTTCAAACGAAAATGTCTTTTAAAAATCACAATATAATAAAACAAATCTTTTGTTTGAATTCACAATTATTTTCTTAAGAAATCCTTTTTTTAACAAAATAAATGTAGCAATACAAATACAGTATATACAATATAGCGGACTCGATATCAGACGGAAATTAGTATAAAGTTGAAAGATTATCAAGTTCCTGTGAATCTATAGACATAGAATAAAATTTTTTCGAGTTTAATAGTTTCGAACCTGTGGATATAACAAAATGTATCAAAAGCATATGTTTAAGCTTTGAAATATCAAAAGATTTTTGATACAAAATAAACATTTTTTAAAAAAATGTATTGTTCTATAGAAACACAGGGAGAATTATTAGCCCTATAACCTCTCCCTTGTTTCCGTGTTTGCAGATGCAAATAAATCAAAATACATTCTTTCTTTTTTTTCTGATAACATCATTTTTTATATTTTAGAATGATCTTTCCTAGAAAAAAAAAATGTTAACCTAATTGTATTTTTAAGCCAATTTTAGAGATACTGAAATCGACAATTTTAGAAATATATTATGCATGTACGACTAAAAATGATTTTATGCATGTATGCAAAAATTTTGCATGACTGAGTAATGGGGAGGAGGGAGGGGGTGAAAATGGACTGCTTTAGGCACAATCTAAGAGCGTTTTTCTGTTTTAATATTTATTTTAAATTATTTTACTATATTTTAAATATTTATTCATTTTTTTCAACTCTTTTTTATGAATAATGAATGTAAAAGTGTGCCGGTGAAGAAAAAACTTGAAATTCTGTATACATTTTGGAAACAATTTTTATTTTTTATAAAAATATTTCAAACTAAATAAAATATGTCATCTATTTTATTGTTTTAAAAATAAATCTCGTAAAGTATGCATATGCTTATTAAGACCCAGATTTAAAATAATAATAATAATAAAAAAAAAAGACCAAAAATGTATACATTTTCTTTTTTAAAATGAAAATGCTGGTCAGTTTATATTAGCCCTCTGCTTTCTAGATGTTGGAGGGCCATTACTTTTTTGCCCGAAACCGACCTTTAAGAGTTTACCAGCAAAATAAATGCAACAGTTCTGTCATCACCGAGCCGTTAACGGCTCGCCGATAGCTGCCGCAACTAGCGGCGGCTCACTTGCGGTACAGCATTGTTTTTGTACAAATGGCCTTAACTCCTTTTGGCCGCGACGAAACCAGCTTACGGCCTTAATTCGAGCGTTTGTGGGGTTCATTGTTTCTAGCATAACCATAAAAATATAGCCATGCAAAGATATCGAAGTATAGTTTGGAATATTTTACATTTTTTAAATGTAAATGTTTGTTACATTTTTATATATATATATATTCCTTAAATAGTTTTAAACTAAAAAAAAAATCTATTTTACTGTCTTAAATAGAAATCTCATAATGTATCTACATTTTTAATAAATGCCACATTTATAATAATTAAGCTTATTTTAAAATAAATAAAGAAAAAATACATTTTCTTGCGTTAATGTAATATTCGGGTCGGATAATATTGGGCCTGTACTTTTTAAATGATGAGGGGCCATTTCAAGCTTGCCCGAAACTGCCCTTCAATGATGACGGGTAAAAAAAACGCAACCGTTTTCTCGCTGCCGAAACGCGTGCGGTTCGGCGGCAACTGCCGCAATTAGCGGCGCCTCACTTACGGTAAGCTATTGTTTATCTACAAATGGCCTTAACTGAGTATGGCCGCAACGAATATGGCTTGAGGCCGTAAGTCATGTGTTTGTTGGGTAGTACTATGGATTATACGTCATTTTATTATTCATAAACAGCAGTTTAATTCTTTAATCAGAATAATATGAAAATATAAATATGAAATCTAATAATTAATTTGATATGCTATATCAAAAAATTGATTTTTATAGTTATTTTATTAAAAAATAATATACATGAGCATTTAAATAACTATACTTACATATTACCTATGTTCCATAATACAGTTTGTTTTTTACTGTTTATAAAGTAAAAGAGTTATATTGCAGAGTTATATTGAAAAAATAGATGTTTTATTATGATTCTTTTCAAGTTTTTATTATTTACTTGAGTAAAAAAAAATCATTTTTGGATCACAAATTCGTAAATTTTCTGAACTGTATATTTCATTGTTTACATTCGACATTAATGCAAATTATAGAAAATTGTAGATTATGGGTGCATGGATGGATTATCGATCCTTGTCTATATAAATATATATATATTTTTTTTAATTACATGATTAAAAAGGATATTATGCAATTTGAAGTATGATACTAAGTATACTTTGGAAACACTTGCAAATGTTTTATGTTTTATTCAATATTGTTAAATGTTATAGTAAAAAATCTTTTCAAATGTTTTGCTAAATTTATAAGACCACTGGCGGTTAAAACCTGTTTCCCCCCTGGACCTGCTTCAATTCTTTATCGATCAATGGTGACATACTTACCACTTAATTTTTATTAAAAACGGATTCATATGCACCATAATTTTTAGTGAAATAATTTGTACTTATGTCGACCTGACGGAAAAAGCACATTTTATTTGAAGACAATTTTGTTAGATTCTTGTGCCATTACCGTAAAATCCCGTTAATCCGCCCTTCCCGATCAAACGCCTCTAATCCACTTTATAAAAAATTTGAAATTTTGAAAAACATCCCGAGAAAACGCCCTCCATCCCCACCCCCCAAAAAATCACTGAAAAAACGCTAATTTCGCCAAAGAATCACGAAAAATAACCGCAAATTTCTTGAAAGGATCGCGAAAAAAATCATGAATTTCGCCGAAGTATCGCCAAAAAACCCACATATCGACGAAAGATTGCAGTAAAAACGCGAATTATGTAAAAAATCCTCTAAAAAAAAGACAAATTATATATAAGACCGCAGAAAAATCGTGAATTTCTCAAAGGAACGCAGATTTTGTCAAAAAAATTGTTAGAAAAAACGCAAATATGTCGTATCTATAAATAAACGATTAAAAAGCGCAAAAAAACGTAAATTCTGTCGAATAAAAACAGAAAAAAGGAGAAATGAAATTTGTAAAAAAAAAGGCCAAAAAGCACGAAATCTATTAAAAAATCTCGAAAAAATGCACATTTCATCAAAGATTCATGATTGATTCATTTCATCATGATTCATCAATTCATGATTTCATCATGATTCTCATAGGCGAGTGAGAACGGTATGAATCATTGATGCGTTTTTTCGAGATGTTTTAATAGATTTCATGCTTTTTTGGCTTTTTTTTCACAAATTTCTCCTTTTTTCTGCGTTTTTTCAACAGAATTTACGTAAATTTTTTCATGTATCAAAATTCATGATTCATCCCGTGCTCATCCCTATAAAAAAATGCAAATTTTTTCAAGTATCACGAAAAAACTCTGCAAAATCATCAAATATCGTGATAAAACCTGCAAATTTCGTCAAATATCGCTATAAAACCCTGCAAATCTCGTCAGATATCGCGAAAAATACCTGCAGATATTTCGCAAAAAATGCAAATTTTGTGAAACGATCGCGGAAAAATCCCGTGTAAGCGCCTTTCTCTAATTATTTTACGATTTTTCGTCACGTTTGGGGGGCAGATTAACGGTATTTTACGGTAAACTTTTCAACATTTTAACCAAAAAAATTACTTGTCCCATAAAGGTTTAAACCAATACAACCTTATTTCGGAGGAAATTGATTCGCTGTGCTGGTTTGCAAGGCAATTTTTGTAAAAAGGAATTCAAGAAAAATGATTTTTTTAAATTTAGAGTAAACTTTAAAAAAAAATGCATAACTCGAAAGCTGGACAACATAAATGAGCATAAAAAATAGTCATGAAATTGAGTTGGGGCTGGGATATATGGACATTAAGGAGATAAAAATCTTGTTTGGATATCTTTCGAGAAAACAAGTAAGCGAAATTTTAACAGGTGAGGAAGTAAAATGACAAGGAATCAATGGAATAAATTTTTAGTTTTTATCAATCCAGATGTCAGACGGTCTCAGTATCAGCGATGGCAGTGTCTACTGTAAGGCATGCATGCCAACGCATGTGTAGATGCATCTATGAAAAATTCTCAAGTTCAATCATACCTAAGAATATATATTGTGATCATTTAATGCAATGGTTTTGTACTGTTTAAGGAAAAGAAAATTGGAAAATCGGCTTTTAGTTCAGAGTTAAAATTTAGTGCAGTTTATTTAAAAATGTCTTGTTTATTATTTTTCTTTCTGTTTTCAGATTCAGTGGTAGGTAAAACTGTTTTTTATGAAACTCAGCAAGTCATTTCCTTGGATGAAAATGGCGACAATCTCTTCTTGCTGACGCCTTGAAGAAGTTCCTGTTATCGTCTGAAATCAAGCTTAAATCCATTTGAGAAAATGTCATCGTTTACAGAAGAAAATTCTTCCTCTGGTGAACAGCACTTTGTTCCTCGAAATGAGGATAAGGGAAAACATTCCTCCACAGATACAGTAGACAAAGTTTTTATTTGTGAAATATGTTTCAAAACATTTTCTAAGAACTCTGGCCTAAAAAAACATCTCTCGATACATACAGGTGAAAAGCCTTTTGTTTGTGAAATATGTTCCAAAGGATTTTCTGATAATAGTAATCTAAGAAAGCATCTCTTGAGTCATACAGGTGAAAAACCTTTTGTTTGTGAAATATGCTCTAAAGGATTTTCTCGGAGTAGTGGTCTAAGAAGCCATCTCTCTATACATACAGGTGAAAAACCTTTTGTTTGTGAAATATGCTCTAAACGGTTTTCTCAGAATGGTAATCTAAGAAGCCATCTCTTGACTCATACATGTAAAAAACCTTTTGTTTGTGAAATATGTTCCAAAGGTTTTTCTCACAATAGTAGACTAAGAACACATATCTTGACACATACAGGTGAAAAACTTTTTGTTTGTGAAATATGCTCCAAAAGATTTTCTGACAATAGTAGTCTAAGAACACATTATTTGACTCACACTGGAGAAAAACCTTTCGTTTGTGATATATGTTTCAAAACATTTTCTAAGAACTTTGACCTAAAAAAACATCTCTCGATACATACAGGTGAAAAGCCTTTTGTTTGTGAAGTATGTTCCAAAGGATTCTTTGATAATAGTAATCTAAGAAAGCATCTCTTGAGTCATACAGGTGAAAAACCTTTCGTTTGTGAATTATGCTCTAAAGGATTTTCTCAGAGTAGTGGTCTAAGAAGGCATCTCTTGATTCACACAGGTGAAAAACCTTTCGTTTGTGAAATATGTTCCAAAGGATTTTCTGAAAATGGTGATCTAAGAAGCCATCTCTCGATACATACAGGTGAAAAACCTTTTGTTTGTGAAATATGCTCTAAACGGTTTTCTCAGAATGGTAATCTAAGAAGCCATCTCTTGACTCATACAGGTGAAAAACCTTTTGTTTGTGAAATATGCGCTAAAGGATTTTCTCACAATAGTAGACTAAGAACCCATCTCTGGACGCATACAGGTGAAAAACTTTTTGTTTGTGAAATATGCTCCAAAGGATTTTCTGACAATAGTAGTCTAAGAACACATTATTTGACTCACCCTAAAGAAAAACCTTTCGTTTGTGAATTATGCTCCAAAGGATTTACTCGGGGTACAGATCTAAGAAGACACCTCTTGACACATACAGGTGAAAAACTTTTTGTTTGTGAAGTATGTTCCAAGAGATTTTCTCAGAATAGTCACTTAAGAAGACATCTAAAAAACATTCATACTTAAGAAAAGTCATTTGTTTGTCAAATATATTCCAAGGGATTTTGTGATGACAATACATTCAGAACCCATTACTTGATGCATACAGGAGAATAAACTTTTGATTTTAAAGTATGTTCTAAAGTATTTTTTAATAATAGAAGTCTAAGAACCCATCTCTTGTGTTTCTAAAATATGTTCCAAAGGATTGTCTGGACATTGTCAACTTGAGAGACAGATTGATTCAGGAGAAAAAGATTTTGTGTGTGTATTATGTTTTCCAAAGGGTTACATGCTAACCATAACTCAGAAAACATTTGTCTCATACCAAATCGACAATTCACGAGAATCTCCCATATTTTATTTCCAAAACCGAGTATGAACCCTGTATATGTTATTGCATTTACTATTGTGAAAAATAAATAAAAGAAATAATTGGTTATGATCCAGATTAAATGATTATATTACAGATAATGACAAAAATCTCACTCACATAGCTTTCTGGACAAATGCTCAAGCAAATGCGGTGGACATCAACAACAACCGACTGTTTCCAAATTGAGTTACAAATCTTCATCTCAAAGGTTGTTGCCACTTTACGAAATGAAATTTACGTATAAAAATTAAAAATACAGTTATGAATTAATAACAACATTTAAAATATTAGAATTAACCTATTTTAACAACTTATATTTCTTTTTATGTTTTATCATTTAGTAATATTTTTTTTATAAATTGCACTGCTTTAATTTCTTAGTGTCTTTTTTGATAATAAAAAATAATTGTTGGCATATTCATTAAACATTTATGTGAAAACATTTTGGTAGTTGCTTTTATTTTTTGTTGTTTCACTGTAAAGTAATATTCCTCTAAGTTTAGAAATTAATCCAACTGAAAAGGATACATTGCAATTAAAAATGCGATAAAAAGGCTGACTTGTAAACTACTTAACTCACTTCTAGCGAAAGGCTTTAATGAAGTAACACTTTTAAAAATATAAAAGAAGATTGTTAAAAATTGTTTTTGTGCAAAAGAAAATCTTACTTATTTGTTAAATTTTCTTCTTCAAAATTTTACCAAGGATTTAGATCAGTGGTACCCATGGGGCTGCATGTAAGCAGACCATACTGGAATTCATGTATGGAGGGTAATAGAGCTCTGCTATTGGCTAATCTGTAATCTGATGTCTTAACTCTGCCGCTCGCTCTTTAATGCCACGTGATTGTGATGTGGTGTCAAAAATGGCATTCAAGACCTTTGGTACTTTGGTAGCAATTTCAAAATGTTTGAGTAATTATAAACAAAGCTTTAATAAGAAAAACATACTTTTATTTTGTTTGCTATTTTGCGATGTTTTTTGAATCCTTTACATTTGTTTATCTTATATTTTGAATACTAAGCAAGTTCTTGTACTTTATTGTAAAAAAAAAAAAAAGTTTTTTATACTGTTTGCTTTTATTTATGATCTGTAATAGATATTGATAAACAAATACAGATATATTTTTATGCAGTTTATGAAGTTTTTTTTTATTTAAATATAGTAAGGTATTTGTACCCTATATGGACAGTGCTCTCAATATGGACAGTACTAATATTTTTAAAAGTGACAATTTTGATAGAGAGATCGCGCTACATATTCATAAAGAAAAGCAGTTGAAGAGATAATTAAGCCTGGAAAGTACAAAAAAGCGCGCTGTTCGCCATTTAAAAGGAAACTTATTGTTTCGTGGTGTGTAGATCGTAATTACAGGCAAGTTTAAATTCTTATTAGATATTGTAAAATTACTTTAAATATTGAAAAGTGGGGTGTTTTAGAAAGTTTTTAAAACATATTTTGGATTGCTATTGCATAGATTGCTTGAAAACATTTTCTTTCTTTATTTATTACAAGATTTAATAAAGCAACTTCCTATTCCCAATTTGGACACCTTATGTTCACATTGGAAGTACAGCAGATGAATCTTCAGATTTACAAAAATAGAAATATAAGCAAAACCAACTACATTATTTCATAATATTTTGTAGTAACTGATGTGCTTAGCATCGATCTTCGAAGAGCCACAACCGAAAATGACCCCCCGTTCTAAAATGCATGTCCTGAAGATATTGACTATGCCCTACCCTCCCCACAATACTTTAAGATATATTTTTTTACCCCCCTCTCACCTAAAATTGTACAGAAGAGTGGCTCATTCATACCCCCTGTGTAGTAGGTCAATAAGGAGCCCCTGTCCATAATAGGGACTAGAGGTTCCTAATATGGACATTTGTAAACATTTTTTGTTTTTATCATTTAAATAAAAACATAATAGTTACAAGGTCGCTAATTTTAATAATGATAGTCAACAGTCCACGGATCATGGTCACATATTTTTGGAGTCCTATCACATGTACATGGGGGTGAAAAAAATTAATTTTCCTTAGGGTGTCAATCTTAAGCACAGGTATCTTATTATCTTTGATGCATGCATTTGTTAAGTCGTATATTCACCTTTTAATTTTCTTCATAAAAATGTTTTGCACGTTATTTTTCATGAAGTGAAATTTATTGAGATTAGCTTAAGAAAATTAGTGTCGTTCAGATACATATTTCAAAACTAAAGCATACATACAAAATTCATATTTTTAAAAATGTTTCTATAATGCTCAATCATATTGTTCTTTTAATTTTTTCCCCTTTCTCTCGATACATTTTAGTATATTACTTTCCCAATTGGTTTTTAGTTATGTGTAATATATATTAAAAAAAACTTTTTACTAAGAAGTTTCCTTCTCTCTCTCTCTTCATCTCAAGTTTTTTCATAAGATATTCAAGTAGTGTATTTGGTGCATAGCGCTATTTATAGAAGTTTACTTTGCATTTGGTTATTTTAAACAAAAAACATCAGTATGCAACATGCAGTTGCCAATTTTTCACGTCATATTTTTAATTAGGAATAAATGAAATCAAAAGTACTAAATATAAACAAACACATTTCAAAATTTGTCTTGCATTATAGAATGCTTTTATCCCCTTTTTTCTAAAAATGAAAAAATTTTGTTTTTGAAAATGACTATCAATCTGAATGTCTTGTTTTGAAAGTATTTATTTATTTATTTATTTATTAAATAGGTGATTCTATTGCCACTTCAAATATATTAATGCTTTACAGTTTTAAAAGAGATTGTCATACTGGTTAAATGTCCTTTCCTCATATCTAAGTTGCAACAATTTCAAAAGTGTCATATTTAAGCACATTTTAAAAAGAAATTTACATTAACAAAATAACAAATCGTTCTGTCTCTGTGTGTGCATCTGTGATGGCTAGCAAAAACTACGGCACATATGACGCTCAATTTTTTTGTGAAGATTGTCCAAGGCCTCCCCTGATATAACTAACCCTACGAATTTTTAAATTCGAATAATTAGTAAAGCAATTAATTAAAAGTCCTAAATTAGAAGAATGGAAAAGTACTCATAATTCAATAGAAGCATAGATTTTTATCAAACTGCAGAATATTTCTTCAAAAACTGGAGGAGAGGGAAAAGGTTTAATCTACCATGGCGATAAATGTATTCGGCTTTTGCTGTTACTTGGTTAACCTGTCGACCAATTTCGCCAAATTATCCATTGTGACATAATTTTAATTTTAAATAACAAAAATAAAAATCACTTTAAGGCGTTTTAAACACGTGTATAGTATTTAATGTTATTGAATGTGCCATTCACGATTATACATTATTGGCATTTAATCATATAGTTCAGCGATGGTTTTTTGGTCGATAGAATAACCAAGAACTACCCGGCTTTTTTTATAAACGGTTGTATTTTAAATTCTACTGAGCCTAAAAACTCAAAAATTAGACATCTAAATGCAGAAAAAATTCACCTTCAGAAATTCTAAAAATTATTTTCCTACTCCTATAAATAGTTCAAAAATTTATTAAAAATACATTTATAAAATCATTTTATTTCTATTCAAGAAAACAGATTTTTAAGAAATCTTTCATAACAAGAGCAAATGTTCAATGCAGACAGCTGGGCACTGGTGGGTATTGGCAATTACAGACGGCCTGTAATTTTTCTCATATATTAAATTTATAAAACAGACATGCTACTTTTCCGCTGAAACGCGAAATTCCGCTTTTTCGGGAGTGAATTTTATTATTCCTGGGATCGATGCAAATATGCATTGAAATTGGTTGACATTTTTATCGGTGAGGGGGGAGGGGCATAACGGAAAAAATAAACAAAAACGAGAATACAAAGAGTGCCAAATTAAGCAAATTTCTTCGAAGGATTGCAGAAAAAGGCGCAAATATCCCCAAAAGATCTCAAAATATAAACTAAATTCATCAAACTGTTGCGGAAAAAATACTATTTTCTTCAGAGGATCGTGGGAGATAACGGTATTTTTGTGAACAGGTCACGGAAAAATACTCGAATTTTATCGAAAGATCGCGGAAAATACTTGAATTTTGTAGAAAATTCATGGAAAAATATGCGAATTTTGTCGGAAGATCGGAGAAAATATACGCATTTTGTCGAAAAATTGCAGAAAATAGGCATGAAAAATGTGAGAACTTTGGCGAAAGACCGAGAAAAATAAGCAAATTTTTTCAGAAGATCGCAGATAATATGCGAATTTTCCTGAAAAATTGGGGGAAGTATGCGAATTTTGTTGAAAGATCGGAAAATTACGCAAATTCTGAGAAAATATCGGGAAAAATGGGCGAAATTTTATGAAATATGGTAAAAAAATACGTACATTTTGACGGAAGATCGTGTATAATACGCAAATTTTGACAAATAATCTCGAAAAATACGTGAATTTTTTTTTTTTAAATCGAGGAAAATATGCGAATTTTCCCAAAAATTGGGCGAAATATGTGAATTTTCTCACAAAATAGGCATATTTTATGGAAAAAGGTTGAGAAAAATCGTGAATTTCGCTAAAAGATCATGGATAAATGCAAATTTCATCGAAAAAAGTGCGCTTTTCGTCAAATGGTCGAGGAAAAATGCTAATTTCGTTAAACAATAGCAGAAAGACGCAAATTTTGTCAAAACGCTGCGAGAAGTTACAAATTTCGTCAAAAGTCCATGCGGCCGTGAAAGTTCAGCTTTTTTCTTGCTGATCCTGTTAAATGTCTGATAAATGTAATTTTTATTCATCTAGAACAACATTTTTTTTCTGATTTCAAATATGTCATTTTCTTTGCAGTCACTGAGTTACAATCTTAAATATTATTAATTCGTTACTTGGATGACTTGCTCTATTTAAAATCGAGTTTTTTGAAACCACAAATGAATTTTATAATAAGATTCTTTGGTATGCTGCAAAATTTTTAAAAATACACCATTTAGAGATTTTACAGCTGTACATCGAGCAATATCTTTAAACACTGTTTAAATATCTTAAATATATAAAAATCAAAGGTTTTTTTTAAAAAATAGTCAGTTTTTTAAAAAAAGAAAAGAAATGCTGAAACACAAAATAATTAAAATGTCAAAAAAAAAATCATTTTTGAGCTTTTAGATAAATTATAACCCTAGTAAATATTTTAAAGTGTTTGGAGCATAAAATATGGGGCAGGGGGATTTTTTAAGGGGAACAGTAAATTATTTAAAATTGTACCGTTTTCTATAATTTCAAATGCAAACTTTTCGCTAAACCCTGGGATAAGTATTACTTATTTAATATAAAATTTTCAGATAGTTTATTACACATTCTACAGATTTTAAAAAGTATGGGACGTCAAAATATGGGTTTAGAGGTGGGGGGGGCAATAATTATTTTAGGAAAGGTTTTAAAATATTTAAAACCGTACTTTTTTAGATGCAGGTTTTTCAGAGCCCTGTGATATAATACTTATTTAATATAAAATTTTAAAAATGTACTTATCCATATTTTCGAATAATTTCATCAAATATCTTACTTAAGTCCAGAACTCTTCGGTAAGAGTAAAGATCAATTTTCTGTAGAAATTCATTCACACTGAGCTTGGGCCATGTTTTTAGCTATTATATCGGGCTGGGTCGGGCCACTAAATTTTTTCTATAGTCCAGGCCAGGCCAGGCTCGGGCCGAAATTTTAAATTTAATAACGCGCCAGGCCGATTTTAATTTCAGCCCGTGCAGACCTAGCTCGCATGTATTAAGATTTTTGCTTAACTAACAAGTTTTCATAATCTTTTAACATTAGATGGCATTTACCGGACTTTGTTTGCTCTGAAACAAATTATTATTAGGCTTTATGAGGTAAGTTTCTCTATTTCAATTAATTATTTTAAGTTTAAAGAGGGGGGAGCAAAACTGGTGCCTTAAATTTGCTATGTGTACCAGTTTGGCATTATGTTCCACTTTTAGACACAAGACTAATTATGGTGAAAATTTTATCAATATATTTAGAAAGATTTTATGACTTATAACTTAAAAAAGTTCAGTAAAATTGCAGCATATTTTAATGATTTTCTTGTAATTTCAAAAAAAAAAAAAGTTGCATAATTTTTGCAACATGTCAGAGATATGGATTTAGAAATTTCAAATATTTTGAAAATCTTTACTAGAAAAAGGATTTCATTTTACTGAGTTTAAAAAAGACAATTCTGTGCACTTAAAAAATGGGCTAGTTTGAACACTCTATGATAAGAAGTAAATTTAAACTGTATTGCCATCACTAGAAGATAGCTAAGTTATGGAATACCTCGTTCAACCTTGCATCACAAGTTTAGCACTTTTTAAAATTCCACATTGGGCATCATTTTTTTTTCTAATAATGTTAAATCTCAAGTAGTAGGTCTAAGTTCTAGGGTTGAGCTATTTATAGCGGCTGATTATCTACACAAGGGATATGGGTCCAAAAAGAAAAGGGATCACTCTGTGAGGAGTCTGATTGGTTAGGAACTTTCTAAGACACTTATATTTCTGCAAGGAAGTTTAAAGTTCAAAGAAAACTTCTGAAAATTCAGAGGGATTATTCCAACTGGCAGTTGAGTGGTAGTAATTAAAGTTAAAATTCAATTGAAAAGTGGATTTTAGAGGTTGTCAGAATACTGTTTCCTATAAAAAGGAACAATTTTAAGATTCTAACTATAAAATTGTTGAAACCAGCAAGATATCTTAAAAAATTTCTAGGATTAGCATTTGCAAGCATGTTTTTCAGCATGATTCAAGTAGCCCATTAAAATTGATGAAATGAGATGGAAAATATTGTTTTTTTCTGATATTGTATTTAAAATTCTATACAAATAAAATGTGTCCTAGAACTTTTTTTTTATAATTCAAAAGTAAATTTCTTGTTTTTTATCTGTCCCTTATATTGTAAATGCAAATAAATATGAATTGGATTTGTTAACACTTCTCGTATTTTAAAAAAATTTTATATTTAAAAAAAACTGTATTGGACATTTTAAATTTATATGAGTATGCTTTATTGAATAATATGTCCAGATTTAAATTCTCTGTAATCAATCAAGACTTTGATATATATATTTTTTTCAGTGATTAATATAGAAATTTATCATTTCTAAAAGAAATAAAAATATAAAGTACAATAGTTAAGTGATTTTTGGCATTGATATAGACAATTTTTGGTACTTACGTATTAACGCCACCGTAGCAGAAGTTGTGCTAATGCGCATATAAAGTACAATCTTTGTTGCCTTGTTGTTTGCTGGCTTTGATACCATTTTTTAATGCTTTTTCCCATTTTTTGACGGCATTTTTTTGTGTGCGTACGAGCAGAAAGATGCTCTTTTTTGACGCATTAGCACAACTTCTGCTGCGGTGGCGTTAATACGTAAGTACCCAATTTTTTAAATACAGTTGGTTACTTTGAGATATTATTATGGTAATTTAAAAAGTTTTTTCTGTTTAGAAATCTCTTCATAATCATAGCAGTTCACCTAGTACTAAAGACAAAACTTAGTATGTTCATTAGAGACCTAAACTAAATTGATTTTAAAACATTTTCTAGCTTTACCCTAATTAATTCAGAATACCCCCCCCCCCTTCCGTGCACAATCTCTGGAACTATTATATATGTGACATTATTTTTCTTGAGATATCTAAAAGTTTAATTGTCAAACAATGTGATGTAACTATAAACAGATAACATTTTATTTAATAAATTGAACTTTGTATTGACTTTAATACGGAGATAATGTTATTAATCAGTAAAATTTATAAAATCTTAAATTCTCATGTAATAAATATTTCAGTACGTATTAGATTTAAAAAATGTATATAGCCTTTATAGTAAATCTATATAGGTTAAAAGTAAAATTTTACCACTATCTAACTTTTGCATTTATGAGTTTGTTATATATATATATTTTAATTTTAAATTTGTAATTCATAAGACTATATTATTGTTTTAGCATTCATCTTTAAACCATTCTAACTATATTCGTCATTTTATCACAGATGGCGCTGTCCTATTTATTTTTAAAATAGCACCAGAGGTCGCCGTTTAAACAATGTTTTGTTTATGTTGTTGTTTATAGTTGTGTTGTTGACATTTGTTTGATTTATCAGCATTTTATTTTTAAATAAGTTGTTTCATTTAAGAATAGTAACAAATGCTTTCCTTTTATTTCACAGTTGCTCTTATTTTTTAAAGGTAAATAACTGTAATTGTAGTAAATTTTTTATGCCTAGTTTTATTTTTTAACCATTTGAATTTTTGTTGTGTATAAACATCCATAAAACCAAGATTTTTGAAAATACCAAGAAATATACTGGTATGTTTAAAACTTGTAATATATTTTATCATTTTCTCTTTAATAACTATCATTAATATTTTGGTAACACATGGTTTTTGTTACCATATCTATATTTTTTAATCCTTCTATATTTTTTTTTTCATTTTTTAGCATACAAAATATAAAAAAAAATTTGAAACTTTTTTTTCTCTATGCTTATGATTTTGAAGTAATTGTAAACAAATCAGTCAATCAATATATGGTTTTATTACTGCTACAAAACCTTATAAAATATCATTTCTCCAGATAAGTTATTTTCATAAATAAGATTTTTAGTTTAATAAACTATAAATTATGGAAAGTTCTTGCTTGCTTAGTATTTTTATATTGTAGTTTATACTTTGTTTTGAATTTTTTACTTATTTCAATATTTACAGGTAAGGTTATTTTCAAGAAATAAAGATTGAGGTTTAAAGCTGAAATATTAATAACATACACTGACATGTTGAAAAATACATCTTAGGATATCTTATTTTTATCGATGGACTTTAAAACTTTATTCAATTTTACTATATAACATACTTTTTAACCCTTTACAACTTTGTTGAAAATTGTTTATGAATTTGCTTTATCTGCCTCTCATTTCTCTGTCCTATGTATGTTCTGATTGCAATGTAATAAATACAGGGTGATTCAGCTCGTCGGTGACAAACTTTAAGGATCGATAGAGCACACCTAGACGAACATTTTTGAATAGGGAATGTAGGGTCCCTGACGCGATGGTAAGGCGCTAGGCGCTTTCGAAAATTTGGGTGCCGAAATTCGAAACGTCATAAAAACTAGGGAAATGGTTAGATTTTCTTGCTTGTTACGTCGAAATGATTCTGTTTGTTTAGACTTTCTTCAGTACCAATTTGATAAGCGTATCTCTTAAAACATGGATAGGGGGCGCTGCAGACTTTGGAGAGCTAGACAACAACTTTAAGCCCGTTATTTTGATAATTTAACACATGCTCGCCAAAGTTTATACTCTAACTTAAAGTTTGAACCCAAAAGTAGAGCCCTGCAAAAAGCGTAAGAGCCGGAATAAAATGTCAAAGTACAGGGTGGTCGAAACTCGAAGGCTCCTAAGAGATAAACAAACAGATTTCTTGACTTATGGCATGCATTTTCATGATTCTGTTTGCTGGGGCTCTCTGAAACTCAGTTGAACGGTACAAAAAGAAACATCGATAGGGGGCGCTTTGGGCAAAAAACATAATTCGTTGACATTTCGGACGCTAACTGGAAACGGGGCGCTACGATCAGTTAGTAATAATGAAAACACATTTTCTACCTCTGCTCAACACTTCTGAATAAATTTAGACCAAAAACATCAATGATACTGGAAATTTATTTACAAAAAATAACACTACAGAAGATGCTCGAAATTTCGACCTTGGGCCATGATGCAGGCTTCGCACCTCCGTCGCATTGAGGAGTGTGTGTTTCCAACAATGCCAGGAGTATCTCTGATCTGCCCTGCAGCTGCCACAATGCGCGCCACAAATTCTTCAGCACTGCTGACAGGTGTATGGTATACCTCGGCCTTCAGGTAACCCCAAAGGAAGAAATCCAAGCAGGTGAGGTCTGGTGATCGGGCAGGCCAGTGAACTGGACCCCCACGCCCGATCCACCGCTGGCCATACCTTGCGTTTAGATGGAGACGCACGTCGTTCGTGTAATGGGCCGGAGCTCCATCGTGCTGGAACCACATCTGGCGACGCGAACCTTCGGGTACGTGCGCCTCCTCCAGAAGCTGCGGCAGCACTTGATCCAGGAAAATCAGGTAATTTCCACCTGTCAGCCGTTCAGGTAACAAATAAGGGCCAATGAGGCAATCCCCCAGAATGCCGGCCCACACATTTACTGAGAAACGCTCCTGGGCTGCTCGGCTTCTGTTTTCATGTGGATTTTCATCACACCACACATGACTGTTGTGGGCGTTCCACATTCCCTCCCGGCTGAAGGTGGACTCGTCCGTAAACAAAATGCTGTTTACAAAACGGGGATCCCTGGATCTCATCGCCAAGTACCATCTTGAGAATTCCACTCGAGGGCCAAAATCCTGCTCTCTGAGCAACTGCACCCGCTGGATGTGGTAGGGGTGCAGATTCCGGGAACGTAAGATGCGCCACGCAGTTGCTTGCGAAATGCCAACATGTCTGGCGATATCTCTCGTGCTAAGACCTGGGTTGTCCTCAACCAGGTTAAGCACAGCCTCTTCGTTGTCGAGGGTGCTCACTGATCGCTCCCGTTCAGGCCTGCCTCCGTCGAAAGATCCCGTTGTGGACAACCTCTGGTGTACTCGAGCGAAGAAGGCATGGCAGGGGATTTGCCTGTTGGGGTAACGCTCGGCGTACAACCGCTGAGCGGCTCGTCCATTACAACCAGCAGCGCCATACGCCAAATACATGTCAGCCAATTCAGAGTTTGTGTACCGTTCCATCCTACTACCGATCTGCAGACAAGTAACCCGAAGCTTAAGTAGGTACCGCACGTTCAAAAGACGTGTCTGCGCATACAACTACGTCATTTCGCGTTGTCGTCTACGCATTACGTATCTTTTGCATATCGATATGGTACGATATCTTTTGCATAAATCAGCAAAAAGCACCTTATGTAAATTTTATTGCGCGCATTGTGCATGATTGAAACCAGCTATGTTTGTTTAAAAAAAAAAACTGCAGTTTTAATAGCTTCTTATGATAAGTAAATTACTCTCTTGTTTTGTTTCTAACTGATCGTAGCGCCCCGTTTCCAGTTAGCGTCCGAAATGTCAACGAATTATGTTTTTTGCCCAAAGCGCCCCCTATCGATGTTTCTTTTTGTACCGTTCAACTGAGTTTCAGAGAGCCCCAGCAAACAGAATCATGAAAATGCATGCCATAAGTCAAGAAATCTGTTTGTTTATCTCTTAGGAGCCTTCGAGTTTCGACCACCCTGTACTTTGACATTTTATTCCGGCTCTTACGCTTTTTGCAGGGCTCTACTTTTGGGTTCAAACTTTAAGTTAGAGTATAAACTTTGGCGAGCATGTGTTAAATTATCAAAATAACGGGCTTAAAGTTGTTGTCTAGCTCTCCAAAGTCTGCAGCGCCCCCTATCCATGTTTTAAGAGATACGCTTATCAAATTGGTACTGAAGAAAGTCTAAACAAACAGAATCATTTCGACGCAACAAGCAAGAAAATCTAACCATTTCCCTAGTTTTTATGACGTTTCGAATTTCGGCACCCAAATTTTCGAAAGCGCCTAGCGCCTTACCATCGCGTCAGGGACCCTACATTCCCTATTCAAAAATGTTCGTCTAGGTGTGCTCTATCGATCCTTAAAGTTTGTCACCGACGAGCTGAATCACCCTGTATATGTTACTGAAGTTTTCTATGGCATGATAGAAGAATTTTGCAGGATTTTCTCCTTGAACATTCTCTAGAGAATGCTGCATCCTTGCCCTCGTCCAAAAATAGCATCCTTTTTTATGCTTCAGTCACAAAAATTTCATGAGCTGTTTAAGATAATGAACACTTCACCAGCCAAGAAGCAATGTATGTTTCAGAGAAGCCGAGCTGTATTTATTTACATCTATTGTCGTTTTAGAGAATTGAATGATAATCCTCATTTTCTTATTGCATATTTGGAATCCACAAAAGAAAGAAGAAAAATACATAATTTGTATTTAACCTTTTTTTCTTTCAGACCTGAGTCTTTAAATTTAGGATTGTGGAAAAACAATATGTAAGCCATGCATAAAATTGGAGAATATTTTAGATTTTTGGTATTAAAAAGTTAAAAATATTTCAAAAATTTTTTCAAAGTTTCAAGTTTTTTTAAAAAATTTCCGTACAAAGTATCTGTATTATACAATTCTGTCTGCATAATTAAATGACTTTTGTTATTTAAAAAAAACCGGGAATGAGGGAAAGATAAGTGTTATAGAATCTTTTTAATTACTGGGTCTACTGGAAAATTCTGTCCAATAATGTATGTTATTTCATGCCTACTTTTTTTAAATGTTAAAATTCACCTTGTTCATATTAAGCTGAAATCAATTGGAATTTATTATTGTTTTAAAAGAGTGGCACCAATGAAGAGATTTCAATAAAATAGATGTGAAATAACATTGTCAGATAGAACTCTTTGGTAGACCTATAATTAGTTTTGATAACATATAAGACAAAAAAAAATTAAAAAATACATGGATATCCAATAAGTCTGGAAATAGTCAAATAACTCAAATACATGTATTGAAAAATGAAAAAATGTATTAATAATATATTTAAAAAGTTTTTCATTCATATCGAGGTTGAACCCCTCCCTGATTCCCTGAGGTGGATCAGAGCAGGTTCAACTTTTAAATCCTGAATGCGAACCATTTTTTTATTATTATTATTGGAAATTCAGATTTTATGGGGGAAAAATAAGTTACGGTTATATTTACATTTTTTTTTTCATATTTAGCCAATTAACCGATTTATGATTAAAAAAAAAAAAGGCAGAAACCATCAAAACACAACATATCCACCCCTCCATGCATAAATCGTATAATATGCAATAATCGCATAAATCATATATTTTTATGTAAAATATTTTGTAGGATTTTGTTTCATGTTAAATAAGATTTAATAAATTTATAATTCTTGAATAATTTCGTTGGTGAATAATTGTATGTTTTCAGAATTTTTTCTTGTAAGATTGATAATTTATTTACCAAAATTCAGGGATAAACCATTAACACATTTTGTTTTTTGTTTTAAAACTGTATTAAGATTTAAGAAAAGCAAATAAATTGTTTCCTAGCTAGCAAGGAACTAAAATATAGCAAAAATGGATGTTATCATTGAAAATTCAATGTACTTGTTTTGTTTTAATATGTAGACATACTCTAAAGCAAAATTTATGAAAAATATTTAATAAATACTATTCCAAATCAACTGCCAAAAGTCTATTTTATACAGGTCATTGTCGGAAAAAAAGGTGAAACTGGTGGATTTTTTTTTTTTTTTTTTTTTTGTCCAAGGTATTTTTTAACAAAAGAAAATTATCTACTAACTTGCTGTAGCCTTTAGATATATTTTTTTAAATGCTGGGAAAACATAGAAGTCTAGAGTATTTAGAGTGTAGAGAATTTTCTAGAGTTAGAGATATAATTTGAGCCATTATCAATACTTAATGCTATGTGAGTGTGTTAAACGTCAAACCATATACAACACAAAGAATTTGACTTGAATTCTATGCACTTTACACTGGTCCAGTCAGACCCTGATATAAATATTTAATATCTATTTACCGTTTTCTTTATGTAAGTCCCGCCACACACCAAAAATCGTGCGTCAAAAATCCGTGCGCCAGAAACCATGCGTCAAAAATCGTGCAACAGAACGCAGTCAAACCGGTTTTTTCTTTGTTATCAAAGTGAAATCGTCGCATGTCGCACGTTTTTTTGTTCAACGTTTCACTGGTGTGTGGCAGGCCTAACAGTGTTAAAACTACCTAACCAAATCGTTTGAAATTTATTATAATATTACAGAAAAAAAAAATTGAGTCATTTCTAATTTTATGAAAATATAATCAAAATGTATAAAGATAGAAGTTTTCTTCTTCCTATCATGTGTAGTACATTCAATATTATACAATAAGTAATAATTTTAAGTTGCTATGTTGATAATGGCATATTTAAGATATCTTATTTTTATGTTGATGAATTTTATATAATCGTAATAAATTTTACATAAAAAACTATTGCATCAGGACCTGAATATTTATAAAACTAATAATTAGAATGCACCACATTTTCTATGTTTAATCTCCAATTTCTAACTTATCTTTCTTACGGAGCAATTAAACGTCAAATTTTCTTTTTTGCTGTTCTTTTTGATAACTGAAAAATGCCACCCCATTCCTTCTGTTAGTTGCTTTTTTACATCCATATTTGGTCTTAATGCAACACACATCTGTTAATACACATTCTGAGCTACTATGCATTGAATACTGCACTTGATATATCGACTTTTTCTCTAGTTACTAAATCCATGTTTATTACATTATTTATCATGACTGACATTGCACCCTCATTATAACCATGTACATTTCTTAACAGTTTTATATTTTATTATTTACTATATTTTTTATATGAAAACATATCTTTTCATGATCATTCTTACCCCCTTCCCCCTCCCCAAAAAAAACACATACACACAGTTTTTAGACTATTGGCACATTTGATCTGAAATCGTGCACATCCCTGGATTTTGTTCTGTGGAGGCTCTTAAATACAAACTTTATGGCATAAGTTTTAATTTATTTCATTTCGAAAATGCATGGTGTTGATCAGAAACTATATAATTACACTCCTTTTCTTTCTTTCTTTCTTTTTTTTTCAGACGCAATAGATCTTTTAGAAAACAATGTCAAACTGGGCATTTTAAACCGAATTTCTGCTAGAAAGAAATATAACCACTCAAACAGGGGTAAAAAGAGTGTTTGTCATGTTATCAAAATTACTTAATAGGTTTTTTTTTTAATCACAAAGTGCAAAATATTGTTAGGTTCCAAATTGCTTCCAAACAGGGTTGGGTTTCTTCTGGAAGAAACCTGTCAAAATCGAAACAAATGCTCAAAGTTACGGTATATTAACAATGTAAAAGAGTTAAAGTATAATTACATGTAATCTAAATTGGAAAATTTAATTATTAAAAATACTGTCGAGTCTCTATACAGGGTGTCCACTCTCAACGGTGACCAATGGCTAATTTCTTAATCGGTTGTCATAGTCATATAATTCCAATTGCAAAAATGTTTTAAAAAAGGTAAAGAACTGTTTTTCAACCAATTTCGGTGAAAAAAAATTTTTATTAAAAAATTACGAAAATTAATTTTTTATACGGCCTCACGGTCCTATTAGTGATATTTATTGAAAATTTTCCATCACTAACTAACTAATAGTAAATAATAATAATTTACTAAATATCACTTATAGGATCGAGGGACTGTATAAAAATTTAATTTTCGTAATTTTTTAATAAAAAATTTTTCTGACCAAAATCGCTTGAAAAACAATTTACCTTTTTTAAAGCATTTTTGCAATTGGAACTATGTATCTATTACTAACGGTTTAGAAATTAACCATTAGCCACCGTTGAGAGTGGACGCCCTGTATAAAACTAAATCTATGGTTCGGTCAAAAAATTCGTTATAAAGAAAAATGTTCGAGTCGTTTAATTAAGGTTTTGAAATGTTTAACGCTAAAAATAAATTTGATACTTTATTTAAAGAGTTTTGAAACAGAAAATTAACGCTTATTCATCTTTGAAACAAAGTCAGGCGAGACCATGAAAGAATCCGATAGACATTTTGTTAAGAAGTGGGTTTTTTGAATAGTGGGATGAATGCCTGTTTTCGACATGGATAAGGCAGCAGATATGCAGCTATGAAACACATACCAGGAATCATCACAGGAAAATGAATTTCACAAATAAATTGAAACATTTTCAGAAAAAAAAGAAGGAACATTTCTGAAAAAATTCGTTATATGGAGATATATACTTCGCTATATAGAGTTTATTTGTAATGTAATCGATGAAAAATTGACCGTTCCCTGTAAAAATTCGTTATATAGAGAAATTCGCTGAATGGAGTTTCGTTAGAGAGACTCAACTGTATTATTTTTGCAAAGATAAGTCATTTTTTTATAACAAGCTTCAGGTTCAGCAGAAATTTTCAGGTGATGGATTTTTAGTGCTCAAGAGGTAAAGGGTTTTTTTATATTAATTATGCCATTTATGTAAAAAGAGAAAAAAAATTACTTACATATTTTTCATATGCAAAATTGCATTATTTTAAACTGTGCGACACAATAAATTTGTAATTATTTATGCTAACATTTCAGTGATGATTTTAAAAGAATTAGTATTTTAAAAATATCTTTAGATATGTCGAAATGCTTTTAAACTATCCTGAGATGTAGGACTTGGAAAAAAAATCTTCATTTTTTGCATTCATCCAATTTAAGTTGAGAAACAGATTGCAGTATCTTACTGCTAAAAAACTTTTTTGCTATACTATGTTGCATTGAACTGAGAAAAATGAGGAGTTAAATGATTTTTTATACTGAGGATTGACCGTAACAGCTTTGGTTTTTAAGACCAAATCTGAATTTTGGTCTGAATTTTGGTGACCTTTATTTTCAGTCGAAAACGAAAACATCCAAAAACAATTTTAAATAATTAAATTGTATGTTTTGAAGTAATTAATACATAATTAAACATAAATAACTGTAAATTAATTATATGTCGTGTTTATTAATTATGCACAGTTGTTAATTATCCAAAAACTTAATTTTCATATACAATAAAACGTAATTAATTTATCAATGACACAGGAAGATTTTCCAACTATACAAATTCCATTTAATTAAAAGAATATTTTAGTTTTAGGTATACACACCTTGATTTTTCTTCTATAATGATTTTTGTAAATGATCCTTTGTTATTTAAGAATTTTTTGAAAGAATATTTGAAACACTAATGCAGTTTAAACTAAAAAATTTTTATGAGATGATTGATAATTCATGACTGATGATTATAAAAAATGAAGTTCATTGCAATGAACTCGTTTCAGCCGATGCAGTTCAAATCAATGACTAATGTTGAAAATTTCCCAAGGTAGAAACAAGATTTTTGGAATATTGAGAGTTTCGGTTCGGCCTAATATTCAGAGACGTTTTTGACAAAATTCGGAAACCTTAGCAATGTATATGAAAAGAAAATGTTAGAAAAAATCTACAACAAAACTGTGTTTTAGGTGGTGTTTTTGTATAATTTCTACACATATGCTTTGCATACTATAAAACTTTTTAAAATATTTCTTTTATAATAAATTTCTGTAAAGTGACAATATATTTTTTTTTTGTATCAAATGTGAACTAGAATTCATTTTCCACTACTTCACGTAGTAAAAATACTAATAAAATCTATATAAAGAATACTAATATAATGAAGGCGATGGCCTATTTTTAAAAGTGTTGCAATGTGAAAAATGTATTTTTTCACATTGAATAATTTGATATGTTAACAACAATTTATAAGACAAACAAAAAGATAACAAAAAGATTTAGTTGGGTTGCGGTACACGCCGCTCCGTTTATTAATATATATGTAATCAATATGAACTACATTCTTAAAAACGAATTGTGTACAATGATGTTTTGAGAAAAATAAGATTTCTTAACAAAAATCATATCTTTATTGAATATGCATTTCTTGAAGTAAAAATTGATTCACACTAATAAGTAGAAATAGTAGTATTGCAGGCTTTTACAAAAATAGAACTTTTTAAAATCAGTTATAACACAGGAACCTGGACTTTGAATAAAAAGCGTTTAAAACTTAATTACAACCTACTATCATTGGACTAGACATTACAATATCAAATGGGGTTGCTACTCATAAGGGAGAATGGAATTAGACTTTTCCAGGTGTATTTCAAGAAAATTCTAGTTTAACGATGCAGTGCATAGTGGACATGCTGATGGTAAAAAAAGGTTACATTACTCAAAAAACACTAAAGTTTCTTGAATAGAGTCTCTGAGCTAAAACTCTTTATCCTAATTGTCCTCCTTAAATCAATGACTATCTTTCTTTGAGATTTACAATTGGAATCGCTCTGTTTAATAATTAATGATTGCAAGCTTTCGAATGAAGTTTCCTACAGACTCAAACTTGTAACAAAATATCTGTGCACTGAGTTCAGAAATATTTATTTCGTTAACTTTATCCCCATTATCTAGTTAAAATTTATTTTAAACAAGGGAAGGGGAAACAAGAGAGGAGAAAAGGAGGTTTGTGGTAATTACTCACTGTTTCATGAAAATAACTGCTGGAAAAAAAATTTAAATCTGTAATAATGAGTATTAAAAATATAAAATTTAGAGGATAAAAAAGGAAACTTTTAAAAGAAAAAAAATGATTTTTCTATTATTTTTAAATATGCAGTTTGCCTAATCATGGAAGATTCTCACTTCTGACCGCAAAACAAACTCTTAGAGATCACAATGAAAGTTTAACAAATTCCATGTCTTTTCCAGGTTTGAGGAAAATGGCTGACATGTCTAATTTCTTCTATTGATTCCCTGACATGTCTAATTTCCCAATTTCCTGACTTTTCCAGGTTGTGTAATTTTAAATAAAATACACAGAAACTTTGAATGCAGAAACAGTAATGAAGGTAAAGAAAAAAAATGTACAAAACACTATGCTTAAAACAATAATTTTAAATAAAATATGGTGAATTTTTTATTGATAAAACAATAGTGAGAAAAAAAAAGAAAAAAATGTATAATAAACGATTTTTGAGCAATAATTTTAAATAAAATACACAGAATCTTTGAATGCAGAAACAGTAATGAAGGCAAGGGGAAAAAATGTATAAAACAAGATGCTACAACAATAATTTTAGATAAAATATGGTGAATTTTTGATTGCAAAAACAACAGTGAGGAAAAAAAAAGAAAAAAATGTATAATGCACGATGCTTGAGCAATAATTTTAAATAAAATACACAGAATATTTGAATGCAGAAACAGTAATGAAGACATGGAAAAAAATGTACAAAACACGATGCTAAAACAATAATTTTCAATAAAATATGGTGAATTTTGAATGCAGAAACAATAGGGAGAATAAAAAAAAAAGAAAAAATATATAATGCATGATGCTTTCAAATTTAAACGATATAATATTTTAATGTGAAATTTATAATACAGCAGATTCCTTCTAATCCACGCAGTATGGGACCAGAGGTTCTGCAGATTTCAGAAATTTGTGGATTTCTGGTCATTGGTTTGTTTACATCTTTAAACAGTAATTTGAATGTAATTAATAATGCAATTAAAACTGCTAATGAATGCTAACAATATAATAAAAATTTAAACTAAACAATAAATCAAAATGATAAAAATTTAGGTAATTTTAAAAACAATTAAAATATTAAAAGCAAAGATTAAGTTAATAATCTATAATAGTGAAAAACACCATAATCACTGGCGATAAATTGATAAATAAACTAAAACACTTTGTAAAATCACCATAAAATGAAAAATTAAGCAGGATGCGTTTTGAGCTACAACAATAACAGCTCGTCATGTCATAAGCTAAACCAACAAGTGTCCGTAAGGGCACAGAGTGGAGATAAAATGTTTATCACTCTGTGCCCTTATGGACACATGTTGGTTTAGCTGATGACAAGCTGTTATTGTTGTAGCTCGAAACGTGTCCTGCTTAATTTTTCATTTTATGGTGATTTTACAATGTGTTTTAGTTTATTTAATAATCAATTATGTACGATTAAATATTCATTATAAAAATTAAATGTTTTTTCCTAAACTATATTAGTTAAAATTGTTTCAAAAAGGTAAATTACTAATTCACATCAAAATCTTAAAATAAGGAAGTTTTATTTCAGGTTTAGCCAGACTTAATAACCAAAAGAACTTTATTAATACATCAATATATTTGGTAAGAAGATTGTGATTACCAATATCAGCAATATTTTGAATTTTTTCAGAAATAAATTTATTCTAAGTTCATGAACAAACATTAATTTAGTATTATTAACAAACATAAAAAAATATATGATGAAATCGATAAAAAACTAAAATTTTGTCCATATATCAGAGCTGAATGTTTCATTGTTTACACCTGTAAATTATGTGCAGATTTGAGGGAGTCTACTGTAAAATTAACCTATAGTAACTTAATGACCTTTCCCCTGAGACTTGGCATTTGGTTGGCATGCTTTAATATTTATTTGCAAATTTCTCATTCTTTTTATTCTGTTCCTTTTGTCTTCTGAAATTAGGGGTCTACCAGAAGGCAAACGTTTGGATCCTCTGGTGGCATGTGCACTTCTTCTTGCAATTGATGTAGGATGAACGTGGATTGCAGCCCTTTCTGTTCGCCGAAGATTAACGATACATCCAGTAGTATGCAAAAATGTTTCCCACTGTCCATGCGTTTTAATTCGTTGCAGCATCTGCTTTAACTTTTTTATTCCTGAACAGAAGAACTAAAATTTTGATCATGCTGCTAAATAAGGTTTAGAACTTCTTGCACATTTCCTTCAAGATTTTCTGACACAGTGGTCTCCGTAGTTTCTTCTTTCTGCTTTGGAGTCATTCCACATGCTAAAGATTCTTGGAAATCCATTGCATCTTCAAATGTAGCTCTATTTGCAGTCTCATCTAATGGAACTAAATGTTGGTAAAAGGACGGTTCTGGAGTTTTGTCACCTGGAGCAAGAAAAGCAACATTGTACCTGTCTTCAGGACTTACAGTGGGAAAGTTTTGAGCGACAATATCAAAAAAATTGTATATAGCACATTGATGCTTACAAAACTTTCCATATAGCCCATTAAGACCCAATTTTTGTATTAACAATGTAAGATTCTGTTTTTTTTTCTCACTTGGCACAAAAAATTCATCCCCATTACAAATAATGTCTTCCACTTTCAAATACTTGACATTTTTTATAAGTGATGTTAGAAATAACCTGGCTGAGGCGTTTCTACTGTTAGCAAATTGCCGAAATTTCCGACAATAATATTCTTCCAACTTTGTGCAAGAAAAGTCAACCAAAGCAATGACGTTATATGCTTTAACTCTTGACAATACGACATCTTCGAATATCCTTACCGATACCTCTGAGAAATTATTTGTATGGTGCCCTCTAAAAGATGCATCACGCCATGCTAGACACCACTGATCTCTAATCTTCCAATAATTGAACATATATTTCTGGATGTTTTGATATTTCTCAGAGGACCGGCAAAGATCTACATAGGCATCTGCCGCTTGTTCATGCGAACTCGAATAAAGAACACGCTGGAATTCACTCATGAGGTATGACCTATCTTCTTTAATGATGTTGTTTTTCTTATCCCATAACCACCTCCATACTGCTTGGCAGACATGAAAAATGCACACGAATGACCTGCTTTGGGGCCACACTTGTTTGATAGCATTAATTTCTGCAGCAGAGTCGTTGGTAATGAAGATGTCAGGATAGCCTTGGTTAGCAAAAGATTTTTGTACAGAATTTTGCAACAACTCGAATCCTGCAACATACGATTCGAAAGACATACCTTTCGTTATGATAACACCTAAAGGTGCGGCACCAGCTCCACAAGTACATAACACAAAGGTAATCGCATGTTGTTCTGCATCACAGGCACTTGTGCTGTCAACAAAAACAATAATTTTGCTGTTTGTAGCTGGTGTGCTCTTTTCATCAGGGGCGTAACGACTACAACAGCAAAAGGATCTTGAAAATTTACAGTTATACCTTTGGCTGCATATGCTGCTAGTTTATCTTCCAGTTTCTGTTAAAAAAAAGTATATTTATCAAAAAATAAAAAGAGCTACATAAGAATTTCAAAAAAGCGTTAATCAGGAAATAAAGTTATCTAATTTTATTATTAAAAAATATATTTCTGGTATTGAATTTAAACAAGGTAGGAGACAAAGAATTTCGATGAAAGAAAATATTTAAGAAGAAAATATTTCATTGATTTTTAATAAGCCAATAAAATTTGTTACAATAAAAAATGCACTTTATATTATTAAGTCTAAACTCTTAAATGATATTTAAACTAAAATTACCAAAATATTATTTCCATAAAACTCAATTATAGAAATAGTGAAACTTTTATCATAATATTACAATATACTAGGTAAAATTATAAAAATATTAGGCTTATTAACCATAAATTAAGCTGAAGTAAAATTATGCATGAATTTATTAAAATCAGGGGTTTTCTCACAAGGTCCTGTTTTTGTGAAATTGTGATTTTTTTTCTTATATTTGTAAAAATTCTAGTCAGAGTTTTGTCAATTTTAAATTATTGATGTCTTCAGATTCTATTTTTCTCATATAAAAAGCTGCTAAGCAGGGTTGGCAAGTTTCTTCCACAGTGGAAAAAACCGTCCGGAAGAAATAGGTTTCTTCCAAGTGGAAGAAATGGAAAAAACTGTTTTTCTTCTAGAATTTATCATATACTTTCAATTTTGTAAAATATAATAAATATCTTCTTCCTATAATCTTATATAAATTAATTCCATTGAACAAAACAAATTTAATGAAATATATATACTAAATTAATAATTACATCAGTTTTTTATCCAGTATCACACACAACCCTGTCTAAAGATATTCAACCATTGACTAAATGAAAAGAAATTTTGTCCAAAATTAAAATACACAAAATTAATTAAATGTTATTCATTTCAATTTAATCAACATATTTTTTTAATTATTTAAATTTTTGAAACTAGTAGTAAATAGCAGTGATTCTTTACCTATGGTAGAATGAAACTCATTTAAATAAAAGCTTTAATTTACATCAATTTTATTTAAGTAAGTAATATACAATAATTACTGTAATATTAAATTTTTAATATAACTGTATTAAAAGAGATTTATCAAAAATATAGTTTCATTTTCGACCCAAAATTTGAGTTTTGCCAAAAACGTAGCTGAAAATTCAGCTTGACTGAAACTCTCAGTATTCCAAAATTCTTGTTTCTTTCTTCAGAAAATTTCAACACCAGTAATTGATTTGAACTGTATTAGCTCTAATGAGTGTATTGCAATGAACTTCATTATCAGTCATGAATTAGCAATCATCTTATAGAAAATTTTTAGTTTCAACTGCATTAGTGTTTCAAATATTCTTTGGGAAAGTTCTAGAATAATAAATGATCATTTATAAAAATCATTATAGAAGAACTGATGTGTGTATTTAAAACTAAAATATTTTTTAAATAAATGAAATTTGTATAATTAGAAAATCTTCCTGTGTCATTGATGAATTAATTATGTTTTATTGTATATGAAAATAAAGTTTTTGAATAATTAACAATTGTGCATAGTTAATAAATACTATACATGTAATTAATTTACATTTATGTATGCATTAATTACTTTAAAACATACAATTTAATTACTTAAAAAAATTTAATGTCTTCATTTTTGGCTGAAACTTTGAATTTTCTGAAAATTGGTTTTGGCCTTAGAAACCTGTATCGGTCGATCATAGTATTAAAAAAAAATCATTTAAATTATAATTTTTCTTAGTACAATGCAGCATAGTACAGCAAAAAAGTTTTTTAGCTTTAAGATGCTGCAATCAGTTTCTGAACTTAAATTTGATAAATGCAAAAAATGAAGATTTTTTCCCCCAAGTCCTACACTTCAGGATAGTTAAAAAGCATTTTGACATACCTATAGATATTTTTAGAACACTAATCTTTTAAAATTAGCATTGATATATTCATGCTAGAAGTTAGTATAAATAATTACAAATTTATTTACTGTGCTGCACAGTTTAAAATAAGGCATTTTTAATATAAAAATAATATTTTTATATGAATAATAAACAATTTGTAGGGGGTTTTTCTCTCTTTTTTACATAAATAGTGTAATTAAAAAAAATCCCTCTACTTCTAGGGTAGTAAAAATCCATCCCCTGAAAATGTCTGCTGAACCTGAAGTTTGTTGTTAAAAAAATAATTTATCTTTGTAAAAAAATTTTAATAATTAAATTTTCCAATTTAGATTGCATGTAATTATACTTTAATTGTTGTATATAGTTAATACACTTTAACTTTGAGCATTTGCTTTGGTTTTTGGCGGTTTCTTCTATTTCTTCCAGTTTTTTCCATTTCTTCCAGTTTCTTCCGGTTTTTCCAGTTTCTTCCGGAAGAAACTCAACCCTGCTGCTAAGTAACATGCTCTTTGATGAGTTCAACTGCTTATTTACAAGTCAGATTTTATTATTAAACTAGTATATAACCCTATCAAAAATGACGGAATTTTCATTTGCATTTCAATTTTATAATAATACAAACAGAATGAAGATTTCAGCATTGAAGAGTTTGTATTATAGAAAAGCACATTTTAAAAACAGCAATAAATTTCTACAAATACGAATAATGGAGATTTTTTTTTTTTTTTTTTTTTTTTTTTTTTTTTTTTTTTTGAATGAAATTCAATTTCTGAAGATTTCACAAAGCATTAAAATTAAATATTGAAGTTTTTTTAATTTTAAATTACATTATTTTTATTAAAAGTATGATTCGGCAACGGCTTAAATCATGGGCATATGATGGGGCCTTTTAGTTCGATGCTTTTAGGCATCAATTAAGAAGCTTTGTGTTTTGTTTTTTAAATTTGGATTTGGCACCATCTACACGCAATTAATAAAAAAAAATTTTTAATAGTAGTTTCTTATAGAAAATAGCACCGTTTTTACAGAAAATTCGCGTATTTTCGGCTATCTTTCGAGAAAATTCATTTATTTCCCTTGATTTTTCGAGAAAATTCACATATTTCCGCGATCTTTTGACAAATTTAACATATTTTTACCGATTTTTCAACAAAATTCTAGTATTTTCTGCGATCTTTTGACAAAAGTCGCACATTTTCCGTGATCTTTTGACAAAATTCGTATATTCTCCTTGATCTTTCTCGTATTTTCCAATTCTCGTATGCGTTGCATCATGCTACATTTTTTCATATTTGTATTTCTCTTGCTCATTCCTTTGCTAAATCAGATGATTATGACAGAGAAATCAATAAATGAGTGTTTAGTAGGTACTACGTAATAAACTCGTCAGCCAAAAAACTATCGCTAAACTATAAGGGTCAATCCATTTCAAGTTGTCCAGAACTGGTCGCTCGACCATTTTTTAAAAATCTGAAATTTTTCGTACAACAACCCTAACACGATTGATGTTCAAAATGACCGTTATTTTAATTTTACTATTTTTTGTTTGTGCGTGGCGGCTATCTTTGTTTCGTCATGTGCAGCGATTTTCTCAGATACTAGGATACACAAAATTGTAAATATCTCGTCTTTTATTTTCCCAATTGAAATGGGGTTTGCAGCATTTTGTTCAGAATAAAATAAACTAAATGTTCGCTGGTAGACTAATTTTGAAAAATTATTTTTTACAGATGAAATTTTAGCACAAAATTTAAGATTTTTTCAAAATTATCCGTTTGCAAAAGGAAATTTTTCATGCAAGGAAAACTGTCAACCTTAAACAATTTTTTCTAAAAATAGGTCAAAAGTGCGTGAACTCATACACCAAGTCCCAGATCTGGGAGTTGATTTCTCTTTGCGAAAAAAATTCAGAAATTCGTCAAAAATCGCACTTTTTAGGCTTTGATATCTTTGGTGGGGCACGAGATAAAAATCTGGAATTCGGGCCATTGATAGTATTGTAAAATAGTGTTATGTACAAAAAATTTCAAGAAGGAGATTTGACTACAAGCTGAGATATGTCATGAACAATATGTGAAAACAATACTGCCAAACTATTGTAACTTACTATGTAATTGTTCATGCCTCCAAAATTTTAAATTAAGATTTATGGTACAATGTTAAATGTTAATTACAAATATCTTCTTCAAATGCTTCTGTGTGATTTAAACAATTCAGAATGTATGCTAAGCCAATACACTCTATTTGTCCAGATAAACAATCCTACTAGAAATGCAATTATACTAGAATTGCAACAATTTTACTCGAAACACATTTCAGAAAAAGTAAATTACAGACAACGGGTTGCAACTGATCGAGCTGACATGGTTTCATTTATTAAACCTAGAGAATTTCATTCAAGTTAACAAGGAATGACAAGACTTGAGTAGCTTCAAATAAAATTTTGAGAAAGAACAGTCTGATGGACTGACAACAGTAACTGGTCGAACTCATAACATCTCTCGTAAATAGTGTTAAGCTCATTGTTGAGCATAGTATACTATCTTTGTAAATTAAACATTTATTATTAAACAGTTTTCAACAAATGATATTTTCTGTGTAAATATTGTAATAAAAGATACTAATCTCATTTCTTCTAATGTTCTCATAATAGCATTTCTTAACATTTTTTAATCACCGTACCTCAGCTTATAGTCAAATCCCCTTCTTGAAACTTTTTATGCATAACACTACCATAAAATACTATCAAAAGCCAGAATTCCAGATTTTTATCTGGCGCCACACAAGAGATATCAAACTTTAATGTGAGGAAACAGCTGCACACGATGAAACAAAGATGGCCACCATGCTCAAACGAAAAATATTAAAATTAAAATAATAGTCATTTGGAACTTCCTTCATTTTAGGATTGTTGTACAAAAAATTTCAGATTTTATAAAAACGGTCAATTAACCAATATTTTCGGGTCCATTGAAATGGACGAATAGCATTTCTAGTAGGTTTTGTTCATCTGGACAAATAAAGCATTGGTTTATCATACAATCTGAATTATTTAAATCACGATTTAAACAGAAATTGAAGATGATCTTTGTAACTTTGCATCATCAACCATTAGTTTAACATTTTCTAGGTATGAACAAACACATCAGTAGGTTATAATAGTTTAGAAGTATCGTTTTACATATTGACCATACCATATCTCAGCTTGTAATGAAATCTACTTCTTGAAATTTTTTGTGCATAACACTACTATATAATACTATCAAAGTCCAGAATTTCAGATTTTTATCTCGTGCCCCATCAGAGATATCAAAGGCTAAATAGTGCGACTTTTGAAATTTTTGACGAATTTCGGAATTTTTCTCGCAAAGAGAAATCAACTCCCAGATCTGGGACTTGGTGTATCAGTACACGCACTTTTGACCTATTTGTAGAAAAAGTTGTATAAGGTTGATAGTTTCCCTTGCATGAAAAATTTCCTCTTGCAAATGGATAGATTTTGAAAAAAATCTTAAATTTTGTGCTAAATTTTCACTGATAAAAATTTATTTTTTTTAATTATTCTACTACCATACATTTAGCTTGTTTTATAGTGAACAAAATGCTGCAAACCCCATTTCAATTGTGAAAATAAAAGACGAGATATTTACAATTTTGTGTATCCTAGTATCTGAGAAAACCGCTTCACACGATGAAACAAAAAGGGCCCCCATGCACAAACAAAAAATAGTAGAATTAAAATAGCGGTCATTTTGAACTTCCATCATGTTAGGGTTGTTGTACAAAAAAATTCAGATTTTTAAAAAATGGTCGAGAGACCAAAAAACTTTTTTCTGGACCACTTGAAATGGATTGACCCATCATAAGATTAAATGATAATAACGGCTGATCATAAATGTCACATTCACTTCATAGTTGTTGCATCGTCAAGTGAGATTTTAAGTTAATGTTTTATTTGTATTCTTTTCAAAAATTTGTTAATATACTTTTTCTACAGTTGCTGAGGTAAAAAGATATGTTAATTTGTGTAATCTGGCGAGCAGTTTGGCGATTTATATTATTTGGCAAAATTGGTCGATGGGATAACCGGTATTTTTATATTAGACATGCGCAGGGGTTAAATCATCAAGCAATATTCCTGCCGTATTTTTGCGCATTACATTATTTTTTTAATGTAATCCTTTCACTCATTTTTTATTTAAAATATAAGACTTACACTTAAAACTGAAATAGTGAAAATTCGTGACTTTCGCTTATTTCTTAAAAGCAACAAGAAAGAAAATAAATAATACTGTAAACCATGACATTTAAATTTAACACTAAAGCATTGTTTTAATTTACCACGTGGAAAATAAAAAATATTAATATTTAAGTTTAAAAAAATGCTATTAGCAAGAATAACACTTGACTAACAAAAAAGTATCAAGAATTCTTTACGATCATGGGAACTTTTATGTAGTTTTATTTTTAAAAAAATTCCCTATTTTTATCAAAAGGAAGCTTTACATATGAAAACCGAAGATGATTTGAACATGACAGTCACATGAGTTGGACTATTATAATATAAATGAAATTATAGCGATGGAATGATTTTTGGTGATTTGTACCCTGCGCTTGAAAATAATACAAAAATGTCCAACTGATATAAAAACAAGTTGGAAATTGCACGTGCAGCATAGCAAATGAGGTGCGTTTGTAGGATAACAAAATTTTTAAAATATTCAGATCTTGCTGTTATAGTAGACTACTTCGGATACAGCATAGTGGTCAAAATCTTTCATTATGTTCCTCTAAATTTACAGGAAATAACTTATATTATTACACCTTAGTAACACATATCACATTCATAAAATGTGAAATAGTTTAATATAATTAAAACACGCCCCAAACAATGTTTCCCCGTATAGCATTATGTAGTGAAATACTTTTATGTGGGCCTGTAATTTAACGATATATGTTCTTAGCATCACAGATTGCACAGAATGTATATTCTAGTATATATATATATATATATATATATACTTCATAGGTTCATGTCTATTGCCTCATATTGTCTATCATGTCTCATGTCTATGTTCTATTATATTCGAAAAAATTTTACAGCATTAAAATGTACTTGAAACTATTTTTTCCTATTGACTGTAATGTTACGGAATACTTTTGATTGTCCCTGTAATTGATCTATTCATCCGTTTATCATAAAATGTGAAATTACTCGACAAAATTATGGGACAATTATACATTTTGAATTTCAAAGGATACAATGCATTTGATACTTTTCCCCCCATTGACCGTAAGGTAACGAAATACATTTCATTGTCCCTGTAATTGATCTATGCATCCAATTTTCATGAAATTTGAAATGATTCGACAAAATTATCTAATAATTTTATATTTCAAATTTCAAACGATTAAAATCTATTTGAAATTTTTTCCCCATTGACCGTAATGTAATGGAATAATTTTGACAGTCCCTGTAATTGATCTATGCATCCGATTTCCATAAAATTTGAAATTACTTGACAAAATTATGTAACAAAAATATATTTTAAATTTCAAAGATTCGGTTGGGTTGTTTTTGCGTTGTTATATACGGACAGACAGACAGACGGACTGAACGACAACTATAGGTGCTACCTATTTACATAATTTCGAACGCACTTATGACAGTCACATGACTTAGGCTATTATCGTAGAGATGGTAGGAGGCAAAATTGCCATGTCAGAAAACGTTTTTGTATTTGATGATGTAGAACACAAACAAGAAGCAAAAGAAACAAGACCTTAGAAAGATGTGCATATTCTGATAAGTTTCTAAAACTATTATTTATGAATTGAGTAAACATGCCGAATCAATATTCAATTAATTATTTATATAGTTTTTGAAAAATACCAAGCTCATACTGGGTTCAAAGAATACATGAAAACGACACATGCTTCATCTAAATCCTTGGATTATTTTTCAAGAAGAACAAGTTGGAAATGCACGTGAACGTAGCAAATGAGGTGCGTTCGTACGATAACGAAGTTTTAAAAATATTCACATCTTGCTGATATAATAGAGCGTACTTCGGATACAGTACAGTAGTCGAAATCTTTGAGTTTCTGTAAATATGCAGAAAGTAATTTTTATTACACCTCAGAAACGTATATCTTATTCATAAAATGTGAAATAACAAACAATGTTTCCCCGTATAGCATTATGTAGTGGAATACTTTTGTGTGGCCCTGTAACTTAATAATAAAAATTCTTTGCATCACAGATTGTACAGAATGCATATTTTAGTATATATTTCATAGATTCATGCCAATTCTATTATGTTCTAATGAGTGTAACATCATAAAAATGCATTTGAATCTTTTTTCCCATTGACCGTAATGTAATGGAATACCTTTGTTTGTCCCTGTAAATGATCTATGCATCCGACTTTCATAACATTTGAAATGACTCGATAAAATTACGTAATAATTATATGTTTTAACTTTCAAACGATTAAAATGCATTTGAATTTTTTTTCTCCATTGACCGTAATGTAACGGAATTTTTTGATTGTCCCTGTAATTGATCTATGCATCCGATTTTCATAACATTTGAAATGACTCGACAAAAGTGCGCAATAATTATATGTTTTAAATTTCAAACGATTAAAATGCATTTGAAACTTTTTCCCCATTGACCGTAATGTAACGGAATCCTTTTCATTGTCCCTGTAATTGATCTATCCATCCGATTTTCATAAAATTTGAAATGACTCGACAAAATTATGTTATAATTATGTATTTTAAATTTCAAACAATTCGGTTGGATAGTTTTTGCGTTGTTATATGCGGACAGACAGACGGACAGACAGACAGACAGACGGACTGAGCGACAACAATAGGTGCTACGTATTTACATAATTACGAACGCACCTAAAAACTAACAAATAGGTAAGATTTTTCTATTTTTGCACACTTCTCTTCTATTTTTAAAACTTTTCCGGTCACATATGTAGTTGGGGTACAATTTATCCTTTTCAGGTCGGATTATTTTTTAGGTGCGTTCGTAATTATGCAAATACATAGCACCCATAATTGTCGTTCAGTCTGTCCGTCTGTCCGCATATAACAAAGCAAAAATTACCAAACCGAATCGTTTGAAATTTAAAATATACAATTATTACATAATTTTGTCGAGTCATTTCAAATTTTATGAGAATCGGATGGATAGATCAATTACAGGGACGATCAAAAGTATTCCGTTACATTACGGTCAATGGGAAAAAAAGTTGCAAAAGCATTTTAATCATTTGAAATTTAAATTACATACTTATTACATAATTTTGTTAAGTCATTTCAATTTTTTTGAAAATAGGATGCATAGATCAAATACAGGGACAATCAAAAGTACTCCGCTACATTACAGTCAAAGGAAAAAAAAAGTTTGAAATGCATTTTAATAATATTACACTCATTCGAACATAATAATATTGATATGCATCATAAAGTACATATTATAATATAGATTTTGCATAATCCGTTGTGCAAAGAATATTTGTTATTCATTTACAAGGCCAAACAAAAGTATTCCATTACATAATGAGTATAGAGAGAACATTGTTTGGTGCGCATTTTATTTGTAATTAACTCTTTACAATTTTATGAGATTGATATATGAGAGTGATAGTTTTAAAACTTCATTATCGTACGAACACACCTCATTTGCTACGCTTCATGTGCAATTTTCAACTTGTTTGTTGATAGTATAAGGTATAAGATTATGTGAAAGAGTCTGAAAGGAAAGGGCCTCGCAAAATCCTTGCACCGGGCCTCGCTTTAAATCGTCCTTCATAAGGACGGCTCTGATTACAAGTGTCCCATCTCTTCCAGTGTTCCATGAGAGTCGATGGGAATGAAGTTACCAACAGTTATTAAGTTGATGCAAAGTTGGAAGTAAATGAAGTCTCAAAGCTGGCAACATTTCACCAGATTTATCAGAAAAATCGAATTTCATGCTTATCAATCCCAAAATGCTTACTTTGCGTCAAATGAAATACTACTGAATTTGGCATCAATATATAATTGTTAATCCGCCAAGAATGTATTTTTTTATCAAGTTTGAACTTAAAGCTAATTTTGACTGATCTATGCCCAGTCTTTCCTGCAGTTATGTTATTATATGAGCAGTGGTGATCATCCCCTCCCCAAACCCAATGATGCAAATCCCTCCCCCCCCCAAAAAAAAAAAAAATCATACTTTAACATTGACCCCCCCCCCCCACTAAACAGAATATTGTAAAATACATTCTATTGTAATCAATTCATTCTATTGTAATCAATATTGTATCAATTGTAAAATATATTCTACTTATAATCTACTGCACATTCAAAAGATAGCGGAATGAGTTTTTATTGCCCTTATCTAGAATTTAAAGAAAGAAAACACAGGAACATTTCTGAAAATTCATTGTAGAAAAAATTTAAAAGTGATATTAAAAGAATCAAGATTTACAAAAGATAGCGGGTTGAGTATAGCAGAATGAGTTCTTAGTGCCCTTATCTATAATTTAAAAAAAGAAAACACAGGGACATTTCTGGAAATTAAATGTTGAAAAAATTAAAAAAAAAAATCAAGTTTTTTTTTTAACAGTAAAAAAAAGGGAAATATTAAGGATTTAAAAATCTCCCAAAATGTACTTTTCTCAAATTGCCCCTCCCCCCCCCAAAAAAAAAACTAAATTGTATGACGCATCTTGCGTCACCAAACCCCTCTCTGGGCACCCCTGTATATGAGCAAATATTTGTATTTATGTACGCAAATTTCAACTATAAATTAACTCTAATGTAAATAAGTACAAAATATATGACGGAATGAAGTTTTCGCCTTGCTTTTAACATAAAATGAATAGTGCTTACTTAACAGATGATTAAATAATCAATTATAGATGTTAAACATTAATTTTATTTAAAAAACTTCTTTAAACTCTGATTTTTAAACTTTTAGACAAAAAATAACTCTAATGATTTTGGCTAAATTTTGTATCCTATCATTTTGGAATATAAGAAGACCCGATTGTTCGAGGAAATCGGATGAGTAGGTCATTTAGGCATCATTTCAGGTCAATGGTAATTGGGAATGTAGGTTAAAATAGTTAAGTTATTGAACAGTTAAACATTTTTTAAACTGCTTATTACAAAATTGTGATGAATATCCGTAAGAATACCGTGATAAAAAGAGGAGGATTGTTTGTTTTTATGCATTCTTCATCTGAAACTCGAATTTTCAGGAAGGAATTGTAACTTGATCATTTCTTCTTCCTCTCCAAATGCGATATTTTTACCACGTGTTTTTAATTATGTTTGCATACATTTTTTAAGCTGTTTTCTCTTTGCAGGTTTTTCAAAGCGAATGGTGTTTTATGCAAATGTTAAAATGCGTAGGTTGCTTAACATTTGTCTTTTTTTTTTTTTTTTTTTTTTTCAAAATGGCTATGTTGTGAGATAATGAACCTGTTGTAACACTGTTTCTACAGAAAAAAATAAACATATTTTAACAAACTTTCAGATGAATGATTATTATTATTTTATGAACAACAAAATGACCTAAAAAAAACCTTTACAGTGTTATTGTTTAGAAAAACACATACAATACTCTTATCCATGTCAGTTCATCAAAAAAGACATGCATTAGTCAAAAAGAATAATAATAATTTAAAGAAAATGCAGTATACAGTGTTATCAACTAAACAATGACTGTATCTCTATACTTTAAAAAGTTGATCTGCCTCGTAGTGTTGCCACATATTCTGTATTTCACAGTTTCTTGAAATTATCTGGACACCAGTATTTTAACGTAATTTTCTTTTCCTTATCTAACAGCAGAATTTTCGCCGATTAAAAATGGCCAAATAAATTGCAATAAAAGAGTTACGATGTTCGTATGAGTGTAACATCATTAAAATGCACTTGAAAAAAATTTCCCTAGTGTTTGTCATGTAATTTTTTTTCATTTAACTTTTGATTGTCCCTGTAATGGGACTATACATCCGATTTTCTTGAAATTTCAAATGACTTGACAAAATTATACAACAATTGTACATTTTAAATTTCAAACGATTCACTCTGGTAGTTTTTGTGCTGTTTATGCAGATGGACCAGACTGAACAACGGCAACTGGGAATTAAAATGTCCTATAGAGGCGCTGCTCGCAGCCTTCGGTACAGGATAATTGAAACTAATGCTAAATTTCTATTCAGACAATTCTTTATTGTAAATGCATTTAAAAGTTTTAGATATTCAAGTTAAGATAAATATTAATTTGTCACATAAAACAGAACACAAATGTCACAGGAAATTTGAAATTGTGTAAAAGAATATTCATTCTGAACAAATTATTTAAGATACATGTGAAGCAATGCACTTGCATAGCCAGGGTCTGTTTACCAAAGAGGCCTGTGCTTACTCACTGAAACACAAAAGGATACCCAAATGCTTTTCAAAAGTAATTTTTAGAAATAAAAAAATCAATCAGAGTTAAAAAAAAATGAAGAATTTTTTTCCTGCAACTTCCTGCCTTTTTTTCCTGAAGAAACTGCTTTTTTTCTTACTACAGATCAGTTTCAATCATGTGATCATCTATCCCCCAAGTTTTATCCAACCAATCATAATCGACAATTTATAGCCTGTATTTTGAAACAATCACAATCGGCCAAATTTGTGTGTGTGTGCGGGGGGGGGGGGGCAAACAAAAAACATGTCTGGTTGCTAAGGTGGTTGCTAGGGTGTGACGTCAGTTGAAACTGGTCCATACTGTAATTGGTAAATCATAAAACCTATTTGGAAATTCAAATATTGTCAACTGTAGTTCTACATTGGTAAATGACAAATCTAATTGGTTAAATATATAATATATACATAACAAAATAGTCTTTCATATGGATATAGGTAGTTAGTTTTAATTGATTAATAGTGTTATATTTACTTGAAGTTTTTATTATAAAATTTTAAAATTATTTAAGCATACGAAAAATGGATTTCATATTTTAAAAAAATGGTTTAGTAATAGGGGTAACCCCTGTGTGACGTTGGGCTTCCCTTACTTCTATGTCTTAAGAGGCTACTTCAGTCAAATGAAAAGACCCGTTCGCTAATACTAATCCCAAGGAAGAAATTTATAAAGATATTTCGGTTGCATTTCAATATTTTTAAATGTTTTTTCTGCATTGGATAGCTGAGATAGATCAGTATGCAGGCTGTTTTTTACTTTTTTTAAAAAATTTCGTTTACAAATATTTTTTATGAGGGCGCTTTTATTTTCGGAACCGGTTTGGAAAGCGACAGCACCCTTATAAAAAACATCTGTAACCAAAATCAAAAAAATTAAAAACGGCCTACATTCAGATCAATCTTAGTTATCTAATGCAAAAAAATAATTCAAAAATATTGAGATATTTTATAACTTTTCCATACAATTATCATTAGGAAACTGGGCTTTTCATTTGACTGAAATTGCCCTTTAAGGGGGCCCTGTGCACGGCACTCTCCTGAAGTGATAAGTTACATATTTTATCCATCAGATGACGTATTCGGGTCTACACATATGCATAGTTGCGAACTCACCTGAAAAGTGAATAAAAGGGAGAGGGGAGGGGGGCCATATTTTGTTTTCTCTATTTGTGCCGCTGAAAGGTAAATTAGTGCCTATCCACATTGTAGGTACTATGTTTCTTATTAAACTGTAGTAAAAACTTCAAATAATGCTAAGGAAAGAACACGATGATGAAACATTTGAGGGTATATCTAGTGCAACATTAAACATCATGCTAGCTTCCTATGTGCAAATAGGATGAGCGAGTGTTGAAATATTTATTTTAGTGACAATTTAATAATTCTGCAAAACTGTGAAAAGGTTCTCAAAACTAAATTAGATTTTTGAACGGAATTTCATATGGATTTTTGAAATAGCAGAAAACAATAAGCTTCGCATGTTTACAGAGAAGTTTATAAGACCAAAAAAAAAAAAAAAAACTTGATTTTTGCTTGTAAATTTTGAAAGATTTGAACTATTTTTTTATGAGATAAAAATACGGGAAAATTTTCAGAATTCTTTATAATCACAAATACTGCTGAATTTAAATATAAAGAAATGTTAAATCATTTTTGGGAATTCTATTTTTCTGCCATCAAAAAATACTAACAAGGAAGGTCTCCATACGGGCATACTCAGAAAAATCTGAAAAAATTACAGAATGTTCTTCTCATACAGTTATATATGTTTATAAAAAAAATTTCGGCGGAACCTCCTTATAACGTCCGTAAAAAAATAATAAAAATTTCGTTTAGTTGGCGATTTATCTCCGGTTGGCGAAAAAACGAAATTTTGAAAAATACGCTTTTACGCTTCGAATACTTTTTAAAAAAAAAACTTTTTATGTTCAATTTATTTAAATAAGTTTAGTTTAAGTAATTTTAGTTTTGCATTTTTACTTTACTTTAAGTGTAATTTTGTCATATACGTTTATATGTACTTACAACAAAATGAAATTAATGTATTTTATCATTTAAAACACAATTTAAATTGATTAAAATTGTTCCAAATTGAAAAATACACTGTTAAAAATCTGCTGCATTTTGTTGCAACACACTCCCTTGCTTGTACAGAAAACGGTTACTTGGCCGTGAAATGGAGTATTCTCATTGGTTGGAATAGAGATATTATATACAAGCGGTGGAGTGCGTTGCAACAAAATGCAGCAGATTTTTAACAGTGTATGACACGGTCAATTCGCCGTGCTATGGAGCATTCTCATTGGTCAGAAGAGAGACATTCTATAAAAGTAGTGGAGTGAAGTTGCAGTAAATGCTGCAGATTTTTAACCGGAAAGTCAATTAAAATCAATTTTCAGATTCGTTAAAATCGTCTGCTTTTGGCGAGGAAATGCACTGCTCGCCAAATCCCGCGTCGCTTTCAGCTTTTCACGCCTATTATTCCAAACTATTTTATTTTTTTACATATCTAATAATGTAATTCCGCCGCTAATTTTCACTGATCCTTTATTACCTACATGAGTAGTTTAATTCGTATTTTTTTCAAAAAATTCTGAGTATGCCTCCAATGGAGACCTTCCTTGTAAGCTAATTCTTCAAGTACTGATGAACAGATGACTTTTTCAGTACCGTTAAGCTGCAAAATTTTACAAACTTTAAAGTATCACAATGACTCTGTAAGTTTTTTTTTCTTTGGGGGTGGGGGGGGGGGATTTTCAGAATGTAATTTGCAAAGTTTTATTTCTCAGAGCACCAGCATGCTGTTTCTATATATTATTGCGTATGAAAAAGAAACAATAAAATTCATTTCACATTGCAATAAGGATACATCCTTTTGCAAAGTAAATGCTCTATTTTTTGTAATAATCGCCATGATAATGCAGGGTAGTTATTTTGGAGTCTTTACATATTTATTAATATATTTTCCATAAATTACAATAAAAAAATTATGAGTTCATTAAATCCTCTATAAAAGTAAGCAGAAAATATTTCTGATAATATCTGCAAGAAGGGATAGAAATATATATAATACGTCATTTATTTGTGTAAATAGTGATACTTTCTTAGCAATGCTAATTTTGACACCATTAGTTCTGGAAAATTTAATTACAAATGTTCTCCATCATATGGAAATCCACTTGCTCAAAGTAGTTATTTCAAGCGTTACAAAATTAAAAATTCTAGGCCACAAGGTATTATAAATTTATGCTTAGAAGAACTCCCTTTATAATATAACAAATGAAATTGTAAAAATTCCATTCTTCTACGACCAGATACTTCTAAGACCAGGTACATAGAACTACAATACAATTAGAGCGCCTAAAAATACCCAAGATACATTTTTTACTGCTGTGACGACCCCGAGTAACTGACTGACTTTGGCACAAAACTCTCGCCTATAGTTGCAAAAACCGGTCTGGCTGTGCGTCCTGAATCCGGACTGTTCCTTCTGTGTTTGTCAGACGGCGCTGATGTGGTTCAATCAACTGATGAGACGAAACGAGAAAGCAGAGAGGGGGGAAGAACGGGACTGTGACTTTTGGATTTTAGTGTCTGATTTTTAAAGATGATTTTAACGTTTATTTTACTTGTTTGATTTTTATGTGTGTAAAGTCTTTAGTTGTCAAATTTTATAGTGTAATTGTTAATGCGTGTGATGAAATAAAAGAGATGATTCTCATGCAAATGTGAATTCATCGTGCGCCTTACACATCGGAACCAAGGGAAAGATTGAAATCATTACACTGCCATCCTTACATTTGAAGTGGGGACTTATGGATTAAATTTAAATTACTAAGTAAACTTTATATGTGTCTATAGTCACAAATTTACCATAGCACAAAATTTAATTTCAAAGTGTCTGAAAGAACACAATACAGTAGACGCCGTCAAATCCACACATAATTTACAGATGTAAAGAATGAAAATTTCAGTTCAGATATAGAGACAAAATTTGTCATTTTTATTTTTGTATCACTACTATACACATATTAATCTGTAATTTTCGTTAATATTACTGAATTCATACTTTTTCAATGAAGAAAGAATAAATTTATTTCTGAAAATTTCTATATTTTACTTATATCACTAGTAATCACAATATTTTTTGTCAAATGTATTTGTGCATGAATCAAGCTTTTTTTATTATTAAGTCCGGCTAAACCTGAAATGAAACTTTCTCTCTTTGTGATTTTGATATTAAGTAGTTGTACACCTTTAAGGCGAGTTTCATTGAATAATTTAGAATTGGTTTGACTTTGTTTCGTTTATTTTATGACGGCCGATTATCAACATGTAGGATATAGGCCCGAAGGAGGTAAGTTGCCCTCAGTGGAGGTCTTTCTAAAGGAACATACTCCGTATTTAAGCAAGGAAATCCAAACTTCGAAGAAAACCACAGAAAACTCTGAACGATTAGGACGACGGCGGCGATTGGGTTTGAACCCAGCACTTGCCATCTACCAGTTACGAGGACAGAACCTCTCAGCCACTGTTAGGGCTGAATAATTGGGGAAAACAGCATCTCACTTTATAATCAATATTTAATTATACAGAATTGCTTATTTACTTGACCTTTGCTTTTAATATTTTAGTCATTTAAAAATAATCTAAATTTTTAATACTTTAATTTATTACTCATTTTTTAAAATATTTTACCATATTGTAAGTATACATTATAATTTCGATTGCATTATTATATTCAAATTACTGTTTAAATAATGTAAACAAGGCAATGACCAGAAATCCACAAAATTCTAAAATCCGCACAACCTCTGGTCCCAAGCTGTGCAGATTTGAGGGAGTCTACTGTATAAGTTTTTTGTCTTTACCCATCCCCACCCCTGGGGAGTGACAGGCATAAAAATTTTCATTAAAAACCACTTTATCTGTGTCTGTGCTCACAAATTTTCAACTCACATAACATAATTTTATAACCCATAGATTTTAGGATTTCCCCCTACCCAACCTCAAACTTTGAGGAGGGAGGGTAACAGAAACCAAAATTTTAATTAAAAATGACTTTTTCTGTTCCTATTTTGAAAAAATACAAGTATGAAAATTTTTATTTTAAAAGACCTTACAGATATCAAGATATAATTGCATCACGATACATCATTCCATAAAATGAAATAAAATTTTAAACCGCCAATGATGTCTAGATTTGTACCTGTCCCTCCCCTTCCTCCTGTAAATGACACATGGATATAATTTATAATTATGAATCATTTTAACCATGATTATTTATCTATTCAAAATTACTATGCCAAGAACTATCCCACTGTTCAGAAAGGAAGAAAATAATGTCAACATGATTATGCAAAAGCTCCTCTTCATAGGTTTCGTGGTTTCATACTCTTCAACCGTTCCCCTGAAATTCAAGAAATTGTGCGACAAATCTCAATCCTGTGACAGAATTCCTTTATTGATTTGACCCAATTTTTCAATGAAACTCAAATTAAAGGGAACGATCTCATTAACTGTTACTCTACTTTTGTAGTTCATAATAAGAGAAACAATCATAATACAATTACGATGAACTAAAAAAATCCTCATAGTATAAATTGCTTGTTTTAATTGCGTTCTCACATTTTCACAGTTCAACTCTATTTGACGCATGGCTTTTTGTTTGTTTGTTTGTATGTATGTCGGCCAATTATCTACGCTGTGGGATATAGAAAGGGGTGGGGTACCCTCCGTGGGGGTCTTTCTAAGGGAACCTAACCCGATTTACACAAGGTTCGAAGAAAACCACGGAAAACTCCGAACGGTTAGGCCGACGGTTGCGATTGGGTTCAAACCCAGCACCTACCATCTACCAGTTTGGGGTCAAAACCTCTCGGCCACTGGTGGGGCCATGGCTTTTTGTACAAGAATATCAACAATTGTTGATGTTGGGAGCAGTGGTGTAGTCGTAAAAATAGCCAGAGGTTATCTGTTCTAATCAGAGGATATATGCTTAGGCAAAGGGTATATCCTAGAGTGTATATGCTATAGCTTTCTTGTGAAACAGAGGGTATAAGGTGTTTTTTTTTAATAATCCAGAAGGTATACGGCATATACCCTCGTATATCCTCCACTACATCCCTGGTTGGGAGTGGCGACGAACAGGAAAGGAAAAAATTTTGGATTTTAATTACGCTTTTTAAAATTAAAATGAGTGAACCAGGTTCTGCAGCTCACAAACTTTTGGAGACTTAATCTCTTTTATTAAAAAAAAAGTAACTTTAAAAAAATAGTGACTAAAAGTGACAAGTTTTAAAAAAGTGAAAAAGGCGACTAACTTGCATCCCTGATTTATCCTTTTAAGTAAGATTAATTTTCAACTCTAGGGAAAAATTACTTTACAGTAAAATGATAATATTGAAAATTAATGATACTTTTCGGTTAGTCAGGCGCCAGTGTTTCATATACATATGTATATATGTTATATATATACCTTTACATACATATGCACTGATACACATAAATGTATAGATATTTATGCATGTATAACATTGGTGTCCGGCTAACCGAAAAGTACCAAACTAACTAACAAAAAAGACCTTACATAAAGGTTAACTGAAATGAAGTGAATAGGTCCGGAGTTATTTCCTTATTTTAAGTAAGACACTAAGACATGGAAGAAGTGAGCATGTTTTAAAATTTTATTACTAAATGCAAAAAACACAAAAAGTGATAACAGATATGCAATTGAGAAATCAAAGCAATGCAACTTTATCTTTTTTTCACTTATGGGTCATTTTCTCTTAACAGGTCAATTTGAACATCATATATTTAAAAAAAAAATAATGTTAATTTTTTCTTTAAAATTGGATTCCATTGTGTTTAGACAATGTCTCTAATTAATAAAACAGAGTCAGCAACAATCTTTTACTACATTAAATACACAAAAATAAATTTTTAAATTTCATCTAGACAGGGGAATGGCAAACAGGTAGAACTACAAATTATTATTTATGACAGGGGAATAACAACAAAACCAAGGGACATTTTTTATTATTTAAAAAAAATACAAAGAATGAAATGTTTTTATATTTTTTTTCAAATTTTAGCATTCTGTGATATTGTTTAATAATTTAACCAACAAAAAAAAAAATTACAAATATATTCAGATGGTCAGTTTTGGAAACTATTTTTGCGTTAAGGCGGTGACAGGGACACACAAGAGAATGACATTTTCACAACAGATAAAATTATTTAACAGGCTTTTATTTATTAATAGTATGTTTTATCCTGTTATACATACATAAAAACATGTAATTAAGATATTCTAGCATTTATTTAAATTTCATACAATTTTATTAGTTTTTTTTTTTTTTTTTTTTTTGAAGCAGGGACAAAAATATTGCTGTTTAGAGAAAATGACCTTATACATTATATATCATATCAATTATTAGTATTAAAAATATTAATATATGTTTCAATAATACATGTTTTCTTAAATTAAGTAATAACCCAGCAAAGAGAAAAATGTTGGCCAGCAGCAAGATAGGTGCTGGCAATGATGGGAAAGTGCTGTCTATTGGCCTACCACTGCATGACCACTGCTGGACAACAGCAGTCAACTTTGCTGTTTGAAACCATCAGATAAAATTCTGATAGACCTCCACTGATCGACCATGCGCCGGCCCACCGCGCCATGGAACCGCACGAACTTTTGCCGTATTTCTGTTGGTAATCCTTACCCTAGGTGGCGCTGGGAATATCGAAAACATTTTGTATCTTGCAATTCATCGTTTGGCAACGCTGTGATTATTTGGAATTTCAAGAACGCGGCAGCATTGTGTTGTGACTTATGACCATGAAAATGTGACAAGAAAATAAAAATAAAAGCTTGACAAAGAAAAGTAAGTATATAGTTTCATATATCTTTTGTAAACATATTCATTTCGTAAAAATATATCTTTTGTAAACAAATTCATATATCGCTTGTAAACGACATCTTTTGCTAAGCATTACGAATGTTTTGTTTCGGATAGAAGTGGAAAATTTTAGCTCTTTTAAAATTTTTATTTTAAGTGTGTTTAAGCTTAATCACAACGATATTTTCTTGCTTTTACCATTTAATTTTGGAATTAAATAGCTTTTTTACTGATATTATCAATTATTTTTGTATATTTAAATAAGTTTTATGCTTAATGTACAAAGTTTAAAAAAATATTTAAATATTCACAAAAAACTTATCCTAGATTGATTTCTAATATGCAATTGTTAAATTTGGTTGCACTTTTAAGATAACTTTAAGCTAAATATATGTGAAAATTATTATAAAACAGGAATATTGTGCTAGCATAATGTTTTAAGATGTAATACATACTTGGCAGTCTTTATGATTATACGTTTATTGATAAAAATAAAATGCTTTTAAAAGAAAATAAGTTTTAAGTAGAAAAAAGTTATTTTCTTGTACTATATCAGTGAAATATTTTGAATATTCTCCAATACTTGCCAGTAAACATGGTATTTGTGTTATTTATGTTCATTAGTCACGGAAACTTTTAGCTTTTGACCTGTAATTTTAAATTAATTGATCTATGCCTAAAGAGAATCGGTTTTAAAATTTGTTTTAGGCTGTATTGATGAATATAGTTTTATTTTATTGACAATGAAATCATTCAAATGTTTCATTGCAATGTTGACTCAACAACAAAACTTTATCTTTAAGCTGCAAAACAATATCTATATAATCTCTCTTTTGTTTTGTTCTTATTTTTTTCTCAATCATCTCTTTGTATGTTGGTTATATTTATATTCAGGTGGTTATATTATATTATATTATACTAATATGAGTTTTTGACAGTCATTTTTAAAAACTATGTCAAAGGGCTTTTTGACATGACAGATAAAACCATCTGAGTGTTTAAAACTTACCAACCCTGATTTCAAGCTCTGAAATGGTATGCTTCAAATATAGCAATAAAATCTTTATGCATTATCTTCACAAATTTCATTATATCAAAACAGAATTCATATGCATTTTAAAGAACTTAGTTAAAGTATTATTAGTGTTCATTCTAGGCCATTTTTGAAGGGTGCAGCACCCTGCCCTTTTTAAAAGTAGAAAAATGCACCACTGGTTTTACCCAGAGATTTTTAATAAATATTTATTCTATTCCGTAGTATTTCTAAATTTGTGTGTTCAAAAATTATAGAATTTTTTATTTCTTTAAGAAAAAGAACATCAAACTGTTCAATCATTGTTTAATTTAATTGAATTTTTAATTTTTATATCATAAAATCATTCAAAATTAATATTTGATTTTTCTTACTTAAAAATTATGTATTTTCTCGCTTTCTTTTTTCCCTTCTAAAGGCAATAACATATTTTTTCTTGCAAAAGTGCCCTTTTCTGCTGCAGTAGTGCCCTTTTTAGCAGGGTTGGAAAAAAACCAGGTTTTTTTTTTTTAAAAAACAAAAAACTGGTTTTTTTGGTTTAAACCGGGTTTTTTTAAAAACATCCTTTTATATTACATATATATGCATATTTAATAATAAAAATAAACATTGTTGAATTATAAGTAGTATAACTTCATTTGAAAATAATTTAAATTAAATAATTAGTCAATTTATGTAGAAAATTTAAAAAAAAATTTCTAATTGAAACAGTATTAGTAAAGTCTCATGTTCTGCTCAACTATTCTACACAATGAAACATTGATACTCTGAAAATCTTTATAAACTATCTTTTGATTACTAATAATGAATATTTGATGTAGTTTGGTGAATATAATATTCTTTTCTACAATTATTCAAAAAATAAATTTCAAATTCTTTCTGGGATTTTGTTTTTTGAATGACAATTTGAAACCAACATTTTTTATCATTAGATTCAGCAGATATCAGGGAGGGGGGGGGGTAGACTGGTAATATTAAAATGCTATAACTAGCACCCATTTTTTGAATACTCCCTTATTCAACTTCATTTTGGTTTTAATTCTTCAAGATAATTTTCCCAATCAAGAAAAATCTCTTTTACAGCTTGAGCAAAATCTTAAAATTCATTGTGTTATGTTATTAATTTCTTTGAATAAGCTGCATTTTTTAAAAATTAAAATATTTTATACTAAATATTGAATATTTTCAATTTGTTTTACCTTTGATTAATTCCACATGTTATAAGCTTTTTTTTAGAGCAATATAATATGTTCACATGAGTATGAGTATACAAACATGTATGCTGATTTTCATTCTATACATAAAAAAAATGATCTAGACCCAATATATCTAATGCTTATTGCTGAAATAAAGTGTTAAAAGTAGAAATTATTTACATCTTATAATTTGTAAAACTTAAATTATAAAGAAAAATAAGAAAATGTCGTTATATTTCTTCTAAAAAAACCAATTGGTTTTTTTAGAAAAAAAACCAGTTGGTTTAAACCGTGGTTTAAACCATGGTTAAAACCAATTGGTTTAAACCGTGCCAACCCTGCTTTTTAGTGAATAGCACCATGCCCTTTTTATTTCTAGAGTGAACATTAGTATTATGATTTAAATGTTGAAATGAACTGTATCGGGCAAATAAAAAAAACACTAACATCTAAATCTCTTTTTAATTATTTCAATTGTTATAATCAAATTTAGTATGGTTAAAGCTTCATGTATATATTCAATCAAATAGACTTTGATTAAAATATTATTTAATTTTTTTTTTTTTTTTTTTTTTTTTAAAGAAGAAATCCAATGAATTTTTCTTTTTTTCTTTATAATTTACATGTTTCAGAAAATTGGATATATACAATTTCTACTTTCAACACTTTATTTCAGTAATAAACATTAGATATAGTGAATTTAGGTCACTTTTTTGGTATAGGATTATTATCAGTATGTGTTTGTGAACATATCTATTGCTTTAAAGAAAAAGCTTCAAAGGTGTGAATTGATCAGAGATAAAATAAATTTAAAATATTCAATATTTAGTATAAAATATTTCATTTTTTGAAAAAAAAAAAAAACCCCAGATTAACGTAATTAATAACATATCATTATGCTTTTGCTTTCTAAGATTATGCTCAAGCTGTAACAAAAAAAAAAAAAAAAACAATCTTGATTGGGGAGTTTATTTTGATTTAAAATCAAAATACGAAGTTGAATAAGAGGGTATTCAAAGATTGGGTGTTAGTTATAGCATTTTAATTTTAACAATCGTATTTTTTCGCCTGTTATCGCTGAATCTAATGACCAAAAATATTGACTTCAAACTGCCACACACTCAAAATATCTAAATCCCAAAAAGTATTTGAAATTTATTATTTGAATAACCGTGAAAAAGAATATTACATTTATCAAATTACATCCAAGTCTTTATTATTAATAATCAAAAGATTGTTTATAAAGATTTTCAGACTATTCATGTTTCACTGTGTAGAGTAATTTATTCTCTGAGCATAAGACTGTTTGTAAATATTGTTTAAATTAGGGATGCACAACCTTTTCAAGAGAAGGGCCACTTACAAATATGTCTGCGTGGTCGTGGGCCACATCAATAACATGAACAGAATTCGATTTCGAAGGTAATTTCTGGCCTATAATCAGATATTAAATATATTTTCAGAGAAAAGTTGGGTCGGGTGGGGAATATCCCTTTACGTTTGCTTAACCAGTCAAAATATCCAATTCAGTTGGTAAGGATATACAGCAGTTTGTACGTTTGTATGTATAACAGATATAGCAAAAATTATTCTCAAGATGTAGTAACATTCCTTGACTTTATTCAAGTGAGTAAATATTCTTCTATTAAAAGTGCTAAAAATAAAGATAAGTGGCTGGTGCCAGAAAAAATGTGAACTTTATGAATGAAGGAGAGGGAAGGAGCCGATCAACAAAATTTACATCTTTCCATGCCTGATCAACCAAATTTGGGCTTTTTACGAAAGTTATTCGCAGGTTTTACGAAATTGATCGAGAAAATTCGATTGGGAAAATTCAAAAATTTTACAAAACCGATCAACAAATTCGAGATTTTTACGCAGCCGATTGATGAAATTTGTGATTTTTACGAAGCCGATCCATGAATTATGCGATTTTTACAAAGCTGTTCCGCAAATTTTGCAATTTTTACAAAGCTAATCGCTGAAGTTCGTGATTTTTCTGCAGCTAATTGACAAAATTATCGATTTTTACGAAGTCGATCGCCAAAATTTGCGATTTTTACAAAACTAATCGCCGAAATTCGCGATTTTTCTTCGCATGATTGATAAAATTCGCGATTTTACTGCAGCTGATCAGCAAAATTATCGATTTTTACGACGCCAATCGACACAAATATAGATTTTTACGACGCCAGTCGACGAAATTATCAATTTTTAGGAAGTTAGTCAATGAATTTTGAGATTTTTAAAAAGCCAATTGACGAAATATGCAATTTACCAAGCTGATCAGCAAATGTTGCGATTTTTACAAAACTGATTGGCAAAATGCGCGATTTTTCTTCGCATGAATGATAAAATTCGCAATTTCCAACGGATGATTGACGATATTATCGATTTTTACAAAGCCGATCGACGAAATTTGCAACTTTTCCTCGTATAATTGATAAAATTCGCAATTCTTCCATACCAGATTGACGCATTTCGCCATTTTTTCAAACCTTATCGACGAAATTCGCGATTTTTATGAAGCCGATTGACAAAATTCGCAATTTTTACGAGCCTGATCAACGAAATTAGCAATTTTTGCAAAGCTAATAGACGAAATTCGCAAATTTTTTGCACCGGATATATGAAAACGAAAATTTCAGCTTTTCTGCGTAAAATCGACAAAATTCGCAATATTCTAATGTTCTACCAATGAAATTTGTGATTTTTCGGAACCCGATCAATAAAACTCGCGGTTTTCCCGTGTCCGATTGACGAAATGGACGCTTTTTCAGCATTTAACTGACGAAATCTGCATTTTTTCCGTGCGCAGTCAACGAAATTCGCAATTTGTAAATAATTTTGACGAAATCTGCATTTTTTTTGCACAGCAAGATGAAAATAGCGAATTTTCTTCTTGATAAATTTATAAAACTCGCTATTTTTTTTTGCAGTCGATCAAAGAAATTTTCAATTTTTCTGTGCATCATTGTAAAATTCACGATTTTTTTCGTGCCCCGTCAACGAAATTCACGTGATAAACCGAGAAAACATGCAATTTTTCTGCAGCAGATGAATTTTTGCAATTTTTTCGCGCATCATCAACAAATCTGACGATTTTTTCTTGCCCAATCAACAAATTGTACGATTTTGATCGACAAAACCATGATTTTTCCGTGTCCGATCGGTTAAATTTGCTATTTTTCCGAGCCTCATGGGCAAAATTCGCTATTTTTCATTCCTGATGGATGAAATGTGCTTGATAAATGAAATTAACGATTTTTCCATGCCCGGTCTACTTTGAATGACCGGTGAAATTTGCTATTCATAAGTGACTGACAAAATTTTATATTTTCCAGCGGTAAACTGGCAAAATTTACGATATTTTTCTCGACTTTTGCTCAAAAATTACATTTTTTTCTAGTTGTAAATTGACGAAGTTCATGGGTCACATGTTAACCCGTTGCGGGCCACTTTTGGCCCACGGGCCACAGATTGTGCATCTCTACCCAATTTATTGTAATTACTACCCAATTTATTGCAATTATTTAATTTAAATTATTTTTAAATGAAGTTACACTACTTATAATCCAATAATGTCTTTTTTTATCAATAAATATGCATGTATATGTAATAAGGAGGGATGTTTAAGGAAAAAAAAAACCCAATTTAAACCAAAAAAACCTGCTTCAAACAATTTTTTTTTTTTTTTTTTTTTGAAAAAAAAAAAAGTTTTTTCCAACCCTGATCTTAAGACTTAAAAAATACCTAGCATTGTAATGTAGTTAAAACTATTGACTTATGCAATAAAAAGTAAATTTGTAGAATTTAGTAGGGATGGGCCGAATACCGAATACTCGGCCAAATTTTAGGCCGAATAGTAAAAATTTTTTTTCAATAAAGAAAAATTTTGATTATATATAATTTAAAAAATAGGAGCTCATTAATAATTATTACTCTTAAATGTGCTTTTAAATGTATTTTTAAATTTGAAAAACTTATTTTAACACAAAAAAATTATGAAATTGCGTTATATTCTTTATTCTAATGTACATCAAATTGATTTTCAGTAAGTCAAGATGGGAAAATATTTCCACTAAAATATGAAGAATGTACTCAACTTTTACTATCAATTGATACTTCTTGTATTCAAAATCAATAATATTCTTAATCTCTCTCTCTCTCAGAACTCACAAGGACATATTTTCTGAAATAACCTTGAAGTAAATTTGATCATTTAGAGTTTGTGTCCCTAGTGATAGGCAAATTTGTAAGAATGAGGCTGTTCTGAAATCAGATGCAAAACTTTAAATTACAAATTACGTTAAAGCAAAAGGTTATGCTTAAAGTAGAATGCATGTTAACAAAATCTTTGACATTTGAATCGGCCACATACAATATTCAACTTCAATATTCCACTTATTCAACAAGCATTAAAAGGATAAACAGAAATTGATAACAACATGAAGGAAGGAAGATTAAATTAAAAATATATGCATATAATGTTACATATTTAAGTCAGTAATTATGCAAATAATTATTTAAAAGTGAAAACTACAGAATGAAAAAATTGTTTTGTCGAGTATTTAGAATTTATATTACAATATTTATAAAACCATCTTCATAAAGCAAGTTGTGTCACCTAATGTGTATCGAGTTTGACACCAGTTCTGCTTTCTGATGTACCGTTGTATTTGGAATGGTGATATGTTATATTTAATTTTGAAAATGAATCTTCATTAACACACCTAGTGAATAAATTTTTTCATTTCTTACTTTATAGAAAATAAGTTATGAATTTCATAAGAGCCTTATTTATATGTGCATGGAATTTGCAGACATTAATAAATATTTGAGCGTTTTAGAATAAGGCAGTATTTTTATATTTTGAATTGTAATATATCATTCACTAATGATGACATTTCCCTTACAATTAAATCTCCAACTTGGGCAGCATTTTCTACAGGGTTGGCGAGTTTTTGCCGAAGGTGGAAAAAAAACACGGAAAAAACCTGGTAAAAACCGTCCTGGCAAAAATAGGTTTTTGCCAAAAAGGTGGCAAAAATAGACTGTCCATTTAATTTTTTTCCCCAGAAAGAGAAAAAATACTTCACAATAGAAAAAATAAACTGCATACTTAATTGAAGAATCAATATTATTCTAAATTTATTTTAACTTTTAAGTTAAATAAGAATAATTATGCACTTTATGAAAGCATACTAACTTTTATAACAAGATTATAAATGAAATAAATTCCAATTTTATATAAATGAATAGAAACTTCTTTATTCATGTTTATACAATTACTAATAATTTACATAATAGAACTGTTGAGACTGAGTAAAGTACTTATGTTCATAGTTTATATATGTTAGAAATTCGAAGAAACAGTTATAGCAACCTAAATTTAATTTAATATAAAATTATATTTAAAGCAGAAGACTATTAAATTTCAAATTTTTCATCAATATCTTCCTCACAACCTAAATTTTGCTGTTTTAGCATGGCATAGGAGTAAACAAGTTTTGAAAGAGCATCTGTTGATAGCTTATTTTGAATCTTAGTTTGCACAAATGAAAAATTTGAAAACAATCTTTCAATAGCAGCACTACTTGCTGGCATATTTGAAGGTGTGCTACTAATGAACAGAAGTTTTCTGAAATTGCACAAGCTTATTCAATACTTCTCCACCAATTAGATGCACTGACACTATTAATCACTTCTGCAAAATATGAGCTAGGAAAGGGTTTTTCTTTGAGCTTAAAATTAATAATATAAGATATAAAATCAGGATTGATTTTAGATAACCATGCTTTACAGCTTTCTTTTTGCTCATAATTTAGAAGTTCATCTCTGTACTTTTGATGTAACAAATACGCTACAAGATGACATGGCAAAATCGCTTGTTCAAATATCTTTTTTAGTTTTGAAAAATGTGGTTTTAACTCTTCATTTTTCAAAAGATTTAGCCATACATGACAAGCATCTGCTATGGTGGGGGAAGGGGGAATATAATACAAAAAGATAAAGAGACAACAGGCTACTTACTGAAAGTAAATCTAAATAATTTAACATTTTGTTCCTTTATTGGAGAGTAAAAGTTACAGAAAAAAAATCTAGTTTCCTAATAAGCCATAAGTGTTTTTTCAATATATAATTTTCAATTCAATTTATTTATTTTATCTTGAACAAACTAGTTTCATCAGATAAATAGCTATAAAATAGTACCAAAGACTTAGATATTTACATTCCTTAAGTCTCATGACATAAAACAAAACTAACAAAATTGTATAAAATCTTTTGATATTTAAAAAAATATATACATATTAATGACTGATAAAATACTTTACTTACAGGGGTCTGTCTAGACTTTTCTCACAGGGTCCTGCTTTTGTTAAATTGGGAAGTTTTTCTTGCTTTGTGAAAATTCTAGACATAGTTTTGTGAATTTTAAATTATTAGTGTTTTCAGGTTCTAACCTTCACATATTAAGAAACTAAGTAATATATATTTTTTGGTGAGTTCATTTGTTTATTAACAGGGCAGATTTTATTTTTAAATAATTAAATTTGTAAAAAGTTCAATTTCAAGGTGACACGTCTATTTCAGAGACAGATAATTTTATGAAGGGTCCTGTTTGAGGTTAAAGAATTTTGTAAAGGATCCTATTTTAAAATAAATTATTTTATGAAGGGTCCTTTAAAGGACCTAAAATTTCCTTAAACATATCCCTGACTTGAGAAAAAAAAAATTAGGTATGTAATTTTTTATTTTGTTTTTAAATTCTTAAGTAAGAGAGAATCCCACCTATTTTTTAAAGATTTAAATTATTTAATATTAATTAATTAGCAAATTTAATTAAAATATTAAATAGTATACTGTTAAATTTAATTGTTTATACCATTATTATTCTTATTAGCATGCAGATTTTATTACACATTAAAGACAAATAGGTTTTTTCCATTTTTGCCAGTTTTTTCCAGTTTTTGCCACCGTCCTGGCAAAAATACCTTTTTGCCGGCAAAAATGCCAACCCTGATTTTCTAGAATATCACTAACTTTTATAGGAAATACAGAAAGGCTGTATATTTTTTAGTATCTGAATAACTCTATATTTTGTAAGTAAGAGTGAGAATGACTTCATAAATGAAGTAGCCAATTTGGATTAGAGGGAAAAAAAATTGCAAGAATGAAATTCTTTAAATCAAAAATTTATTTGGCAAGATATCTTTCACTATTCGGCGAGATTTTAGCAATATTCGGCAAGATATCTCTAAATATTCAGCTACAGGTATTCGGTCAACCAGCCATCAATATTCGGCCAACCGAATATTCGTCCCATCTCTAGAATTTAGTCTAAATTTTTAAATGTAAAAAATGGCTAAAAATTATGAAATTACAAAACATTTTTTAAATATTCAAGTTATGCGGTTTTGCTTCAAACGACAGTTGGAAAATTCTTAAAAATGTTAGAATTTCCTCTTGTTCCAGATAATTTGATGTAAATGCTCCATATACCTTGGTGACATCTTTTTAAATGTTGGAAGTACATATGGAACATCGTCATTTTCCTTGCAAAAAAAATTATTTGGAATATCTAATCAGGATTGTGAAAGCTGCAGATTCAATCTTTAAAAAAAAAAAAAAAAACTGATTTCTCAGCTTTAAATTCTTTGTGAATGTTAACATAATCTTCAAACTTCAAATGTATAATTTTGCACCCAAACAACATGCTTTCATAATATTTGCATATTAGATGATTGGAATCTTCAAATGTCATGCTCTGTTTTTTCAGCCCATGGGCATCAGGTTCAAGTTCCAAAGTTTGGTTCTTTACATATCCGGCAAAATGGAAGCAAAACTATATCCTGAGAAAACACCTGCCTAAAATCATTTGCTGTACGAATAGCCACTAAAAACTCATTTTGTGAATTTTCTTTACTTATTGATTAGAACACCATTGTATTTTTTATTTACCGTTATATTTTTTAAACATTGTATAACATCTTGATCCATGTGCAGTAAAATGCATGTAATATTTGTTGGAAAGAAAAATAGTCTTCACTGATTCTGATGTTATAATTTCTGGAGGATGTGAAAAGGTCGCTAAATCAAGATTTGGATTATTTTTGGGTCGTAAAAAGGAACAAGGAAAAACATTCAGGGCAGGATTCATGCCCGAAATTTTGAAATCCCACCCAAAAGAATATTGTGGACAAGAGCCCCCCCCCCCCCCACACACACACAAAGAAAAAAAATCGTGAATTTTCTGAAATTTTTTGCATTTTGAAACTACGGTCAACTTTTGACATTTTTGTGAATTTTATTATATTTTCGTGCGACTGAATCACATATTTTGTCGTGAGTTTTTTGCTGCAAAAAATCGTTGAAATTCGCGATTTTTTCCCCCAAAAAACTGTTCGACAAATTTCGCAATTTTTTTTCTCCTGGCTATCGATTAACACAAGTTTCTTGCTATTTTCTGATGCAAGAACGGAGTCATTTCGCTCCGAATTTTCCTAAAAATTAACAAATTCAATTCCCAAAATTATGAAACATCAGTTATCTGCCTGGAAATTATGTCCGAATTTCAGGGCTGATAGCCGATTTTTCATAAGTTTTGAACCGAGCTGAGTCGCATATTTTCACAATCAATTTTGTCAGTCTTTCTCAGAAAATGGAAACGCACTGAATTTTGTTAGAGGATCTCGATAGAAACACCAATTTTGTTGAAGCATTGTGAAAAAAAACTCTATTTTTCTCAAGGAATAGCAGGGGAAAAGCGTAATCGTCCTCAAAAGATCGAGAAAAAGTGTGAATTTCATAGAAAAATTGCGGACGTAGAGTTCGTGAAAGCATCACAGAATAAATGCGAATTTTTTGAAAGGATCGCCATATAAACCCAAATTTACCAAAACTCCACTTAAAATTTTCAAATTTCATGAAATCATATCAATAAACGTGCATTTCATTAAGAGATTGTAAAAGAAACAAAAATTTTGTCAAAGAGTTCTTCAGGGGCAATTCTGAATAAAAATTTTTGTTTGAAATTCACAGCAAATTTTCTGAAAAGTTACAGCAGAGTGTTTAAGAGGGGAAGGGGGGTGTACTTTTGACACTATTTTTTCCATGACTATTTGATGAAATTTATTTATTTTTTGCAATTTTTTGACAAAACTTGCAGATTTTTCATGATTTTTGTAAAAATGTGCAATTTTTTGATGAAATTTGTGAGGTTTTCGCAATTTTTTGATGATATATGGGAGTTTTTTTTAACATATTTTGGCGAAAGGAGTTTTTCGTGATCGTTTGATGAAATTTACAAGTTTTAAAAGATTTACCTTTTCCTGCAATTTTTTTTTTTTTTTTAAACAATATTTTTTTTTTTTTTTTCAGCTATCTCTTCCCTGCCCCAAATTAGCATTTTTCTGTGAATCTGATGAAATTTGCAGGTTTTTTGCACTATTCTTTGATGAAATTCACATTTCTTTTAACAAAATTTGAGTTTTTATTGTCATTGATTTTGTTTGGACAACCATTTGTTGAAATTCATTGTATGTTTTTTCTCTAAATTTCCAGACTGATGACTTTTTTTTTTTCCAGCATTGAATATCTTAAATTTTCAGAAAATACTGAACAGAATCGTCCCTGAATCACTTTATAAATGTAAAATTTATCAAAATACCGCTTTATAAAAGTGAACCAGTGTCACAAAATTGCGAAAATTTAGAAACGTAAAAATCGCGTGTCATTTTTAATCTTTGTCATAAATTCAATTAACTTAAAATTATTTCACCACAGTTTTTTTTTCTTTTTTGTATTTTTTCTTTTTTAAATTTACAATGACATATACAGCCAAAATGATTTGATATTAATCTATACTAGAACTATCACAGTTATAGCATTGATGTATAGTATAAGTAATTATATTTGTATAATTATTGAAGTGTCAATATTTGTTTTTAATGTACATTTTTTCAAAATGTGTTTTTACTTTTTAACAATATGAAAAATTTTTTAACTCAAAATATGAATATGATGTTGTAGAATTTACAGATGAAAAAGGCCAGATATACTTAATTCCATGCATGTGGTTTGCAAAAGAAAATGGTAAAGAAGAATCGTGCTACTGGCCACCTATTCGTTGTAGCATTAAGCTTAATAAAGTTATGTCAAAAAAAATGGGGCCAGATTATGACTGGGAAATACGTAACATAAAGATAGTTTGAAAGTCAGGTATGTTTCAGTTTTAATTTTTTGATTACATTTAAATGTCTAGATCTGGGGCCAAAGGTTGTGCGGATTATGGAGTATTCTAATAAATAATTTAAAATAATAATAGAATCTTTAAAATAAAGATTATTTTTTAAAAGAATTCCTTTAAAATAATAGAATTGAAATAAGTAATTTCTAAGAGAATTAATTTCTCTTAGAAATTATTTCTAAGTGAAACAAATTTCTAAGCAGTGCTTAGAACTCCTTAGATTAGGGATGCACAACCTGTGGCCCGCAAACTTCGTTAATTTACAACTGTAAAAAATTGCAATTTTTCTGATTAAGTCACAAAAAATCATCAATTTCGTCAATTTACCGCGGGAAAAAATTAAGATTCGCACTTTAGAATCTCAAATTTAGTAGATCGGCCGTGGAAAACCCGTGAATTTCATTGATCAGGCATGGGAAAATAGCGAATTTTGCCCATAAAGCTCAGAAAAAATAGCAAATTTCACTGATCAGGAGTGAAAAAAATCACAAATTTTGTTTATAAGGCACGGGGAAAAAACACGAATTTTGCGATGATGCACAGAAGAAAAATCACGAATTTCATCTTGCCGCGTAAAAAAAATAGTTTGTCAAAGTTGGTTAAAAAACGCGAATTTCGTCGATTTGCCACGGAAGAATCGTGAATTTTATCAATCATACAAAGAAAAATTAGAATTTCATCGGTCTGCTTTGTAAAAATTGCAAATTTCTTTGATCGGTTTAGTAAAATTTGCAAATTTTCCTGATCCGATGCGGAAAGATCGTGTCGATCAGCTTTGTTAAAGTTGTGCATTTCATTGATCGGCTTCGTTAAAGTCACATGTTTTGTCGATTGGCCTCGTAAAAATCGCAAATTTTGTCGATCATGCAAAGAAACATTGCAATTTGCGGTGATCATGCGAAAAAAAATCATGAATTTCATTGATCAGCTTCTTAAAAATCAGAGCTTTGTAAAAGTCGCACATATTGTTGATTGGCTTCATAAAATTCACAAATGTCGTTTTAGGGAGTCTACTGTATATAATTTTTTTTAGTTCTATGATAAAGAAAAGAAATGAGCATAATAATATAAAAGGTCGAAAAAAAGTGTATTGCCAATCAAAAAAAGAAAGAGAACATACAGAGACTATGTGATGCGACAAAAAATGACTCATTTAGGCTTGAGAAGGAAAGGTAAAATTAAGATAAAATTAAAAGCATTAATAAAATGACACCACAAGAACAAATAAATGTTAGAAAAAATTGGCGAGAAAAGAGCAAGAAATCTTACAACCTAAGCAAAAAGAAAAAAGAATTAGAGAAAAAGATTGAAGAAAATACTCCGCTAGCAAGCCTATCTTTAGGTTTACCAATATTGGTACAAAATGTGCCTTCAACAAGTAGAGAAAGCCTGTATAGAAACAGACGAAGAAAAAATGTACGTGATCTGAAGAATGAGAAATCTAAAGTTAAAAGCCAAGCTTAAAGAATCTAATAATATGATGGAAAAGTACAAAAAAAGAGCACAAAGATCTCAAATCGCAAAGTTGGATACTCCAGCAATAATAATAATAAAAAAAATGTAAAAGAACTTGTTAAAGGTCAGCATATTTCACTAGCAATTAAAAAATATATATTGTATGGTGAAGTCTTAACAAAGCAACTAAAATACAATTTAAAACAAAAGACAAAATATAGAAAAATAATATCAGGTGTAGTAGAATAGATTGTGAGAAAATACAAATTAATGTCTGAACTTGGCAAAAATTGATGAGTTTAATGAGCATTAATAAGTTTTAAATATATTAATTTTTCTGACATATGTCTTATGCTGTACAATTCATAAAATGCACATAAATCTTCTTTTTTTTTTTCCTTCACTCTCATAATTGGTACTTCCACAATCTGTTTCAAGCAACTTTTTTCAAAATTCCCAATGTTGGTGCATGGGTAAGGGTTGAGTATTTGTGAAAATGAAAAAGTATCAATTCGTTTGTAAAATCATGTCCGTAGAAATGAATGAGATGTATAAGGTGAACTTTCTGAAGAAATCAAAGATTGGGGTGGTTTTTATTTTTCCAGAGAATGATGACACAGACTTTATTGATCAGAAACAGATACTAGAAATTCTAAATGAACCCACTTTTAACAGAGGCCATTATGTGTACAATAAACTAACTTTATTTTTGATAATTTTCAAATTATAAAATTTTAGAGCAGTATATGCATTTGTTTTTATTTCAATGTGTTATATTCCTTTCTATTTTAAGATTTTTAGTTACTTTTAATAAGTATATACGTTAATAAGAATATGCATCTCCACTCCGTTACCATTAAATTTTTTAAATATTTTTTATGACATAAATAAAATTAATTGAACAGGACCATAGCTTTATTAGTGTTCCTCACTTGCTTATAAATCCCAGAAAAAAAAATTAAGTGAAAAAAAAAATTTTTAAATTAAAAAAAAAAAAATTCTGAAATATGCTCTTTTTTGAAGAATGACCCATATATAATGTTATATATATGTCCTTTAGAATTTCTAGAAGCAAAATCATCTGACTTCAATCGCTCAATTTAAGTATACAAGATTAGAAAATAGAAAAAAAAAGATGCACCTCATACACTGAATGATATTTATTTCCTTAATCATCTCTCTTAGATATGTTATGAAAGCAATTCACTTTTATAGAAAGTTAAAAAAAAAAAAAACTTTATTAAGTTCTGTTTTTTTTTTTTCATTATTTAATCTTGTTTTATTGTCATATTTAGGGATTTTAATTGTCGGAACTAATAAACACTTTGAGCATTAACTGTAACCACATTGTTTACCACATTTTTGTTAATTTGGGTTCTTAATAAAGTAGAATCATCCAGGGTAATTTCTTGTTACTGAATTTGAGGTAAGTCTTGATCATTTTCGCCTTTATTATCAATATAATGATTTATCAAGTCTGTCAAAAATCTTATTGATACTTTGATCCTTTGCATCGAAATGTATGCTTAGAGTATTTATTTAGTTGAAATTTAATACTGATAAAATGTATTCAAAACCTCTACTCGAATATCTGTTAAATAACATTAACCTTGATTCACTATATAACATTGAAGTATTTTTTTTTTTTTTGTGTGTGTGTGTGTGTGTGTGTATGATATGCCATTGTTAAAAATAGTGATTACAATTATACATAATTTGCTTATAATAGACTTGCCAACTCTCCCGATTTTTAATCATTCTCCCGATCTCCCGCTTATATACTAATTTCTTCTGATTTCTCGCTTTTCTGCAAATTTTTCCCAGTTTTTTACGATATATGAAAATTTTGTCATCTTCGTTTCCCGTTATTACATAAAATAGAACCAGCCAACCAATTTGTCATAACGAAGAAAGCCAGAAAACCATTTCTCTTCAGTGATTGGTTAATGGGTTTGAAGTCACATCGTGAGGAGGTGTGGTTACGGCGCAACTACCCAATAAACGTGAAGTGTCGTGGGTTTCGATAGATAAATAGTATAAGCTATTGTTATATCTGTGTTAGCTGTTATTTTGAATATTGTTGATCAGTGGAGCGAAATCGCGTTTAATTTTTTATTTTGTGATATGTTTTGCATTTTTTTTATGAATTCGTAATTATGGCATCAAAAAAGAAATATGATAAGTCTTATCAGTCTTCGTTTACCGAAGAATTTGAATGCATCGTGCCGTCATCAGAAGGAAGTTTATACACTCAGTGGTGGATCCAAGGGGGGGGTCATGACCCCCCCTGGAGCTCTTCAAAGAGGGATGTACACTGTACAGTCTAAATAAAAGGTGTTAAAACAGAAACGCAAAATAGCATCTAATCGAAAGAATTTGCGCTTTTTTCGAAACTGATCGAGAAAATTCGCAAATTTTCCGCGCCTGATCGACATAATTCACAATTTTTCCGCACCCGATCGGTGACATTCGCAATTTTTGCGAAGCCGATCCACGAAATTCAGAATTTTTCCATGCCTAATTGATGAAATTCACGATTTTTTGGAGTGTGATCGACGAAATTTGAGATTTTTCCACAAATAGTCTGCGAAATTTGCGATTTTTCTTCACTTGATTGAAAAAATTCAAAATTTTCGGGCCCAATCCACAAAATTAGCACATTTTTCCGTTCTCGTTCGATGAAATACGAATTTTTCCGTACACGAACTAAGAAATACGCATTTCTTAATTGAATGACGAGCTATGCATTTTTTTCCTGCTGTAAACTGATGAAATCCCTGATTTTTTTCTCGCCATACTGACGAAACTCACGATTGTTCTGCAGACGCTCAAAGATTTATTTATTTTTTTCGCGCATCGTCGACAAAATTTGCGGTTTTTTCGAGCCCTATCAACAAAATTAGCGATTTTTCATTCCGAATCGATAAGATTTGCGAGTTTTTTGTATTCGATTGCCGGAATTCATGCTTTTTACGAAGCCGATCGTCCATATTTGCGATAATTTCTGTCCCGATCGATGGAATTGTCAATTTTCGTTCACAACATCAACGTAATTTGTAATTTTTTTTCATTCCAGATCAACTGTATATCCAAGAAAATGATGGACCAAATTTGCGACTTTTTCGTTCCCGATCGACAACGTTCCCAATTTTTCCGTGCCCTACCAAAAGCGATTTTTTTCGTTCCCGATCGACTAATTTCACGCTTTTTACGAAAGCAGTCGACATTATTCGGGATTTTTCCGTGCCCAATTGACGAGATTCGCGCCTTTTTCTGTTCTTGTCCATGAAATATGCATTTTTCCGCATCAAACAATAAAATTCGCTTTTACGGAGACAATCGACTACATTCGCGATAACTTTTTTTCTGATTCACGAAATTGGCAATTTTTGCGTTCTATATCAACTCAAAATTCGCAATTTTTTTTATTCCCAATCAACAAAATTCGCGATCTTTCCATTCCCGATCGAATACTTTCACGCTTTTTACGAAGCGATCGACAAAATTGGGAGGTTTCCGTGCCCTGTTAACGAAATTTGAGATTTTTTTCATTCCAGATAGACAAAATTCGCAACTTTTTGTGTTCGGTCGACGAAATTTGTGGTTTTTCTGAGACATACAGACAAAATTCGAAATTTTTGGAGGGCCGATATAAAAAACTCGTGATTTTCCAATGTCCAGTTGACGATATTTTCGATTTTTCTGCGCCAGGTCAACGAAATTCGCATTTTTTTGCGCGGTAAACAGACAAAACTGGCGACTTTTCCACAACCTATGAACAAAATTTTTTCAAGTATTATAAAAAAAAATTAGATTTTTTTTCCTTGCCGATATAAGAAATCTGAGATTTTTCGCGTCCGATCGACAAAATTAGTTTTTTTACATGCCTAATCGACAAATTTTGCGATTTTTTTTTATGCCCGATCAGCGAAATTTGCTACTTTTTATCATAATTCTGTTTTCACAAGATTTACTGTATTTTAAAATTGTTTCATTAAATCATCTGTCAAAAGTTGTGACTCCCCCCCGGAGGTTGGGTTGGATCCGCCCTTGGATGCACTGTGTGTTCTTTTGATTTTAAAATTTCGCAGGGTGGCAGAGCTGATGTTGTAAAGCCTATTGGAACAAAAAAGCAAAAACGATCTAAATTGATTAAAAAAACTTTCATTTTCTGTTGATGAAACAGATCAACGTACTATTAAAGCGGAATGCCTTTTTACTTCATTTTTATTGGAGCACAATATACCGCTGAGTGCTACCGATCACGCTTCATCACTTTTTAAAACAATGTTCCCGGACAGTGCTGTGGCGAAAAAATATGCCTGTGCTAGGACAAAAACGACTTCAGTTGTGAAGAAGATGGCTAGTAATAGTAAAGATACTATAATTGACATCTTAAGATCAGGAAATTTACAGTGTCAACAGACGGTTGCAATAATGCAGATACAAAGATGTACAAATTCCATTTATATTCTTACTAGTTATTTTACCTAACTTTTTGTTTGTTTTGGCCTTGGTGCAGCATGTCACTAATGAATTATTGCACCATAAAATCCCCATCAGCCACAGTTTAAAATAATATAGTGACTAATTTGTGTGTATTAAATATGCACATTTTTGTGTAGTGTTTTTCTTCTATCAATTATTATTCCATTGTGTTTTAATGCGAGGTGGGTGGGCGAGGTGCTTAAAAATAATAATCTCCTTACATCTATGCAAAAATCTCCTGATTTTTTACTTTTAGAGGTTGGCAAGTCTGTTATAAAATATCTTAAGTAGGTAATAAATTAGGGATGCACCGAATATTCGGTATCCAGCCATGTTACCGAATATTCGGTTAGATTGAATATCAAACTATTCAATTAAGTTGAATATTTGGCTTCGCCGAATATTCGGTTTGTACTTAATGAAACCTTTAAAAAGTTTTCAGAATTTCTACTTTTAGCAGTTAATTTACAAAAATATATTTAAATCCTTTAAAAATTTAAATCTTTTAAATTTAAATACTTTAGATCTTTTTACTGAAGCCTGATTTTCTGGTAAACTTGATTTGTTTGCAATTTACACATTTTATAAATTAAAAAATATAAAAATAATAAACACCATCTTTTTTTGAAATAGAATTTTGTGATGGAGACGGTTTTATCATGAAGAATTTTGTGAAGGGGTCTGTTTTATTAAGTGGATTTTCGTGAAGGGGTTAAATGGCCTTCAAATCTTGCCTATATTTGACCCCTGTTAGTGTAAGATATTGTATTCCATTTGATGAAATTATTCAACATTCATTAAAGTTAAATAAGTTACCTATTTATTTATTTATTTTGAAATGGTACATTTTAAGCAAAAATTTAAATTATGCTGTACTATCATGTACTGTATATCATATTGGTTTGGTTGTTATGCAATTACAGCATTAGTTTTGATGTAAATTAATATTAGCATTTTGTCTCAATACTGTGAAAATCTCTTGAATGCCAAAACGCTGTTTTTTCATTCAAGATGATCAATGCATTGAAAAAAACATTCATAGCTAGGAATTGCATGTATAGCCTGAAACAGTGTTGTAGTTTCCATACAAAAAACAGCATTATAATATGCTTTAACGTCCTCAGTCCTGAAATAAATACTGAGAGATGCCACACAAACCAGTTTAAAATTGATAATACGATTCAAAAGATTTGACTGTCATTTCACCAATGCTTATTATATGTATGCATCTATTTAAAAAAATCTAGAAGTAATTTGAACAATTCTAGAAACATTTCAATTAATTAAAGCAGTGTTTTGTCTCTCTTACAGGTGACATCAGGACTGAGGCAGATATGCAGGAAACTGAGCTATGTTACTATCTTTGCTATAAATATTTTTGAATGAAATCCATAATTGTTTGCAAAGGCTGCTATGTTAAAAACTTGCAATCTCAACAAAACATTTTTTTACTGTAATTTCTAAAATTTTTGCTATTGAAATCTGTATTATTTTCATGAGTTGTATACTGGCATTTTCCATGTTACATGCATTATTCCAACAACATTTATGGTTTTGCAATACAGCAATGTTTTGCTGTGGGTCTTTTTTTATCTTAAAATTTAAATCTTTTTTTGCGATACTAATGTATAGGATAAATTTTAATGCACATTTAATGTAACTTGCATCACACACAACCATGGGATAAAAAACTTAACTGTTGTTTCTAATTATCACTACCAACATAAATTTTTATTTTAGCATTTCGCTTTGATAATTAAATAAAACAAAAATTTTTATTGAAAAATACTGATGGTAAATCAAGACGTTGGCAATTCTGTCTATTGTATGTGAATTCAGTTGTAAAATGTTTAAATGCTCAAGTGTTAGCAAATCAGTTTCTCCACTTTGTGTTTGAATTTCTTTTTCTATCAGGTAATCAAGAAAGTTTGTGTGGATTTATCAGGCATAAAAAATGACCCACAAAAATCTCACACTTATTTCATTCTTTGAAATAATCACCATTGGCTTCGATTACGTGCTCCCAACGAGACACAAGCTTATAAATATCCTTTTTGAAAAAAATCTTTTGGTTTAGAGTTCAAAAGCTGGGTTATAGTTTTTATGACATCATCTTGGGTTTGGAACTGCTGTTCCCGCAGGTGATTATCCATGGCCAAAAACAAATAATAGTCCGATGGGGTGATGTCTGGGGAGTAAGGTAGGTGAGACAAAACTTGCCAGCCTAATGTTTTTATTACGTTCCTGGTGGCTTTGGCCGTATGAGGTCTGGCGTTATCTGGAGGAGGAGAACTCCTCTTCCGTTGACCAGAGCTTGCTACTTTTTGAGCAAAGCAGCTGAAACCCTTTTTAACTGCGATGAGTAGACTTCGGTTGTGATTGTTTTCCTGCTTTCTAAGAATACATAGTGAACTATTCCAGCGCTAGTCCACCAAATACACAGCATTATCTTTTTTTGATGGATGTCCAGTTTAGCAACCAATGATATGGAACCAGAAGTCGACCAATGATGTTTTCTTTCGGTTATCATACATTATCCATTTCTTGTCGCATGTCAATATCTGATCCAGGAAAGAGGCTTTGTTGTGGCGTGACAGATGTTCAACAAGGTGGGGAGGCCTACCATGCGGCTTAAGCTCAACAAGCCCCCCCCCTAATTGTGGCATGACACCAATGACAAGCAGATGTTCAATCATTGGAGTTTTTTTTCCTCGGACAGGACATGTGGAACCCACTTATCAAGTTTCCACAATCCCAAGGCTATGAAGATGCAATGAGATGTTCAAGATGTTTCGTCAGATACTCCAAACCTTTGTGCAAGCTCCTGGCATGTTAGATCAGGATTCTGTTTGATTTCCTTTTCCAGCTAGACTTGGTTTAAGATGGACGGATGACCAACACTGGGCTTGTCTTTGAGGCTGTCATCTCCGGACGAAAATCTGCTGAACCACTTTTGAGCGGTCCGTTCACTCACTGAAGTCTCTCCAAACACATTCTTCTAGCAGCCTCTGCAGCTTTGTTTCCTAATTTGAACTTATAGAGCAAAATAGGCCTCAAAATCTCCTTTGTCAACGGTTGTTCTTCCTACAAATATGGTAGTGAAACGTGATACAACTCTACTGATTGCAATTTAAAGGTAATGCACATAAATGATGTCATCAGAATCAGTACGTATGACCATGCCTACGCAGCAAAAATACCTGTTCTCAAAAACCGCTTGAACTTTTTTGGTTACCTGATATTTTTAGATAATATTACTCCAATGTATATAGGGATGGTTGTTTTCCTGTTAAATATTTTTTTTTCATTAGTTTTGAATATCCATGTTTAACACTAGAACGACCAAGACCGTCATTTTGACGGTTTTCAAATTTCGTGCTTAAAAATTTGATATAATTTATGGCGAGTTCCAAAATTTTATGATACGACTTTTAATGAAACATAAGAATATTTAAATATTCACATTCAATTTCCTCTCACCCACTTTAATTTTCGTAATCAGTATGACCTATACCTATTTATACCAAGACCCGTCAAATTGACGGCTTTGGCAATTAACAAACTCATCCCGAAGGGATGCGGACTTCCCCATTTTCCAAATGGTCTAGCCCTTTTCGCCCATGCGCAGTCTGCTCCAGGCTTCATATCAAACGTATCAGTAACTGTTAAATGTAATTAGGACGCGATCATTATCAATTGTACTTCTAATGTGATAACGTTCTTAGTGAAAAGTGCAGTCTGTGAATAGTGTAATCTGTATAAAGTCTAATCTGGGAAAAAAGTATGAATATATTTTTATGAAAAAATAACATTTATTTTTTGTAAATTCTAGTAAAAAATGAAACGATTTCGAGGAAGAAAAACATTATTCGGAAAATACAAAGAACTCACTAGTATAAATGAAGACTCTTCGGACACTAATTCAAGTAATAATATTGACTCTGAAAATTCTGGAGATGAAATTGAAGTACGAGATATTGAAGAAAGTGAAGAAGAAGAATATGAAAGTGAAGATTCAGGGAGTGAAGATGAAATTCTCCAAAAGAGCCACAAACGCAGAAAGCGATTGCGAATAATTTCAGATACTGAATCGGACAGCCAAAAAGAAACTGAAAAAAGACAGGAAAAAGAAATTGCTCTCGACGGTACTAGAATGGGAAGAAATAGAGAATGGTTGTGTTGGTAGACTCCCATCACACACTATATTCAAGAATACTTCAGGCCCAACTGGTTATGCGAAACGAAACATTATGCTTGGTAATGTTAGCAGTGCATTTAGACTTATAATTGATAATCGAATGATGAAGCACATAAAAACTTGCACTGAGATAGAGGCCAGAAATGTTTTACAGAAGGAGATTGGAAAATTACTATTGAAGAATTGTATGCGTTTGTAGCTATTTTGTATGCTCGAGGAGCCTATGAAGCGAAAAATTTAAAATTATTATCCTATTTGTGGTCAGAAAAATGGGGACTTTCTTTCTTTCGCGAAACCATGAGTAGAAATAGATTTCTAAAAATTATGAGATTCATTCGTTTTGACAAAAAAAGTGAGAGGAGTGTTACGAACTGACAAATTTGGATTAGCTTCCGAAATTTGGAAATCCTTTATTGATAACAGCCAAATTTGTTACAAACCAGATCAGAATATAAGCGTAGATGAACAATTGTTTCCCACAAAGGCAAGATACAGATTTCTGCAATATATGCCCAACAAACCAGACAAATTTGGAATTAAATTTTGGTTAGCTGTAGACGTGCGAAGTAAATATCTTATAAATGGCTTTTCCTATTTAGACAAAGACGAACGTAGACCATTGAGAGTACATTTGAATGAATTTGTAGTTTTGAATCTTGTAAAAAACTATGTAAATTGTGGGAGGAATATAACAACGGATAATTTTTTTACAAGTATGCAGCTTGCAAAGAAGCTACTGGCAAAAAAAAACAAGTCTTGTTGGAACTATACGAGCAAATAGAAGAGAATTGCCGAAAATAGCTAAAGTTAGAAAATATAACATGGCTCTTTTCTCAACAAAACTCTACAAATCAAATGATATTGTTTTAACAGTTTACAAAAGTAAGCCTCGTAAAAAAGTACTACTTCTTAGCTCAAAACATAAATCTGTAAAAATTGCTTCTAATCGAAAACAAATTCCTGCAACTGTGACATTTTACAATGAGACAAAGTTTGGAGTAGACGTAGTTGACCAAATGGCCCGCAAATATAGCGTAAAAGCAGGGTCACGTAGATGGCCTTTGCAGGTATTTTATAACATTTTGGACTTGGCAGCAATCAATGCGTGGATTTTATGTAAAGAGACTTGTGATAAAAATATAACTAGAAAACAATTTTTATTTCAATTATCTGAAGAACTCTCCAGTGAATATAGGTGCTGCAGAAAAAAAGCCTCCGCCCAAAATCAAGAACGGAAATCAATGGACTGTGTTCTAGAAAATTCACAAAATATTCCTTATGATCGCAAATCTTGCCAAATTCGATTATGCAACAAAAACAAAGCGATTTATACTTGCAATGTATGCAACAAATTTGTTTGTGGTAAGTGTTCATCTAAGATAACATGTACTTGTAAAATATGTGCCTCATGATTATTTCATTCATATCAAATATGCTGTACTATAAATGCAAATAGAAAGTGTTTTTTTAATTAATAATTAATGAATTAATACATTAAATGTTATTTTTGTTAAATTATATGTATATTTTATTTACATTAACTAAGTTAAATATCTTTGTGGAAAGTGTTCATCTAAGATAAGAGACACTTGTAAAGTATCTGCCTTATAATTAGTATTTCGTGCATATCAAATGTGATATACTGTAAATACAAATAGAAACTGTTTTTGTTTAGTTTCCTTATATTTATCATTAATGAATTATTATTATATTAAATATTGTTTTTGTTAAATTATATTCTTACATTTACATTAACTAAGTTTAATATGTTTGATGCAAGTGTTTATCTAAAATAACATGTAAAATTTGTCCCTCATAGTTATTTCATGCATAGCAAATGTACTAAAAATGCAGATATAAACTCTTTTTTTTTTATTGAATTTTTATTAATTATTAATGAATTATCATATTAAATGATGTTCTTGTTAAATTATACATTTTTATTTACATTAACTAAGTCAAAAGTTACAATAAAAGCCGTGATGAAAAATCCGTCAATTTGACGGACGCGGTAAAACTAGGTATATATGAAACTCCGGTAGTTCTAGTGTTAAGACTTCATTTGGCAAAGTTGAAATCAATATATTTTGTAGTTTCTAATTTGTCTCATTACTGGTTTGTATTCATACATTATAAGACATCAGCACTTAAAAAAAAAAAAAAAAAATCTCAATCTCTTTTTTTTTTTTTTCTTTTTCCAGCTGCAGTCTGTCAAATACCAACTACCAGAACAGTTTTACAAGCAAATGTGGAAGATGTACAGCTTTGGTTGTGCTCAGCAATCGACAGAGATGGTAGAAGAATAAAAAGAAAATCAAATTGAGATTCAAGTTGATGATAACTTCTTTAATGTACCATTGATTATGCAAATAAAAAAAGTTAATTCAAAAAGTTTTTTCATTATGTAGTAACTTTTCAAAGCTCCATATTAAAATTGATACAAACTTTGATATAAAATTTCAAAACTGATTTTTAAGTATGAATGAATGAGTTAGGGTAAAGGATTAAAAAAAAAAAAAAAAAGGTCATACCGTATTTACTCGTGTATAGGGCACACTTTTTTTCCAAAAAAATAGTGCAAAACTCCTAGATGCGCCTTGTACATGGAATATTTTTTACTGTTGGGTGCAGTCGAACGATGTACATATGAAACAAGAAAGTATTCAAAGAATATATCAAAACTCAGAAAATGTTATTTAATTGAAGTATTACTGCATATTTATTTCATTCCTTGCAGATTTTATACAACAGAGCTAATGACATTATTTGCACATTAATTAGCAATTCTCTTTACCGTCACTCATTCCTATTTCCCATCATTTATGGTGCGTCTTATGTACGAGATTTTAAGAAATCGCCATTTTTACATGTAGAGTTCGCGTCTTATACCCGAGTAAATATGGTATTTATATTTAAGGGGAAGATAATATTGCCAGTGTTAAAGATTAATGCATTTTTGTTCATAATCTCTGTTTTATTCAAAACATGTGTCCTAAGACTATTAATGAACAGTCTTTAATATACATTTTTTAGAAATAGTTGACATGTTTCCATACTCATTGATTATGTGAAAAGTTATGTAATTTTCTATGAAACATAGATAAATATATCTATACTTAATATCAAGCTAATTATAATGCAAACTTGTTTGAAAAAAATTGAAATCATCAATAGATTAGAATATTATATGCCGCAATTAGATTTTTTCAATTTTCATTTAATTAAATTTCAAAAAGATTACTCACTTTATTTTGATTTAGAGTAATGTCATGCTTTAGGTTCAAAGACCCTTATATAGGTAGTATCTCTATGAAAGAATATGATGAAATATGAATAATTAAAAATGACAAAACAAGCCGGCCAAAAAAAAATTAAAAAAAACCTTCCAAAATTTTTAAAAGATAAAAAATTGAAACCTGCACAACAAATTGCTTTTGTAACAGCTAAAATGATGTAGTAACACTGACTAAAAATAAATAAATGTTTAATGTGTATAAATTGATATGTAAATATAAGCTTCTATAACTTTTATTAATATATTATTATAGCTTAGCTTAATTACCTATCTTATACGAGTAAAAGTTCCTTTAAATTCGTTTTAATTGTATTTAAGTTTGAAATTTTTTTTTTATGTTGTGAATTGTAATCAGGAAATTTTGTTCTACAAAGAGAATGAACTCTATTAACAGATATAAAAATGGATTGCATGAAGACCTATATTTATAAGTAATACAAAATAAGAATAGTTTTTTTGGATAATTTAATTTTTTTTATATTTATGCCAGTGGTAATTATATCCACATACTATATATCAAATCTGTCCCAATTAAAGCAAAACTAATGTTCAGGGCGAAGCAGGTTGTTTCGACGCCGACGGTTCGACGCCAACGATTCGACGCCAACGTTTCGACGCGTGGTCAGTTCGACGCCGTACTTTTCGACGCCGGGGCAGTTCGACGCCATATATTTTTTTCCGTATTTTTATTTATTTTTAGAATAAATATGCAATATGCCTGATATAATATATATATATTTTTGTTATGTATATGAAGCGTGATTCAAATAAATAAGCAATATGACTGATTTTTATTTATTGAATTATCGATTGTTTGCATGCATATTTGAAATAAATATATGTGTGAAAGTGTTCTAGATTTTTTTTTTTTTGTCCCAGATTAGTGAGAAGCCCCCTCGCCAACGTCAAGGCCCTGGGACATGAGGGAGGTTGTTTTTTTTTATTTATTTATTTCACAAAACAGCATCAAAAAGGCAAAATACAGAAATGGTAAATAAACATATGGTTACAAAAAAGTTATATTGCAGACAAATTTAATTACAGAGTAACAAGATTACACATAAATAAGATTACATCACAAAACTGTTATTATACTAATCCATTGCAAAATTATGCGCCACACCTTTCAGGTATTCCATTATTTCTCGATTTTCAAAATCTTCAACTATTACTTTAATTCTCATATCAGCTCGCAGATACTTATTCCGCTTGTGCGGCGGTTCATCTCCACGTACAAATTGCTCATAACATTGGTCAATTGTTTTTTGAACACGTCTGAGACCATCTATGAATTTCCATAATGTGGGGTGTGAAACACCAAATTCGGACTGTAAACGTCTGTGTGCTGCTTCCGCGAAATTATTGGTGCGTCCTTCGTTATTTAAGGTTCTAGCATAACATGACCACATTTCTGGTTTAAAAATAGGACGACGGCGACGATTATTTCTCTGAATCCTTCCAACATAATAATCTTCAAAGTAATCTAAAATTGGGGTTAACTGATTAGGTAAATTCTCACTCAAAACTTCTAAAGCATTTTCAAGTTCTTCGATAGGCACAAAACTTAACGCAGGAATCATACGTGCATAGAGAGCAAAATCAGCATCGGTATTATATCGTTGCATTAAATTGAATTCTGCTAATTTGCGCTTCATATTTTTCACAAGGTGGAACAAGCACCCTTGAATTTCGGCGTCTGGAAACTTGCTTGAAAAAGTGTTAATTAAGGCAATTTCAAAATCTAAAGAAATTTTTTTCGCCTTAAAAAATGGCCAACTGTCTTGAATCATTTCAAGCATTCGTGTATATGTTTCTTCCGCCTTGTCGGGTAAGAGGGCATAAATGATTGGCAATACAAAACCTCCACGTTCGGCCATAATAACAAAAACCTGGTAAAAATGATGTGGTGCTAGACTAAAAGTTCCATCAACGTAAATTTTTGTTACGAGGTGAATCCAATCGCTGACACTGGCTTTTCCGAAAATTAAAATTCGGTCTTTATCCCCCACTCCCGAATCGGCGATAACAAAATTTTCCTTATTTTCTCCGTAATATTTATAATTTTCTGGCAATTCAATGGAAGCTCTGTCAATTGGTTGCGACGGGAGTGCATTTATGTCTTTTCTACGTCTTTTAATAACTAATCTTACAGCTTCTCTGCTTGGAAACTGTCCTAATGCTCCAACAGACAGCTCTTGCGTTTCTTCAATGCGAATTACTGCGGGAGTTTCTTGTGTTTCACCTGCCCTTCGCTTTATTGATGTTAAAGTGCGGACAACTTCAACACGTGCTGCATTTCCTTCATGAGCATGATTGCGAACAAGTTTTAAAAATTCACTCGTAACTGCATCAGTGTAAATTCTTCCTTTACATTTATTGTTTTTGGAAAATTCAACTTCACAACGCCACGATTTTTTTGCTCCATTTTCTATATATTTATCGAAACAATATAAATATCCATCGTGCTCATACTTTTCTTTACCTCTCTTAGTCATATATTTTCGGCTTTCAGACATTTCTACGGTTGAAAGTGCTAACATTGAATTTAAAAATATCGACAGGCTTCCAAATAGATTACGGGCGCTTTAGAGAAGATAAGAAATGCGCATGCGTTGACAATCGGCAATACTTAACGACAAATCTGAGGCGATTTCATAACCCCCAACTGGAGGAGGGGGGGGGGGTTGCACTTGTCAAAAAAGAGTTAGAGTTATTTACAAGCCTGTAATATGTTTCAAAGAAAGAAGAATAGATAAGGATAAGCTAGTCACAGGCGTCAATGCGAAGTTTCAACCCGTTTCTTCTTATATCGGCAAGGGTTTCTAGGGGAAGCGGTGTTAGCTTTTCTGTGCAACATTTCTTCCCTCCTGAGTGGGAATGTCACGGTTCCTTTGTACATTTACGTGCGCCCTCATTGTCCCCATTATGGACGCTCCCTATCCCTTTGTCAAGGTGAGGACAAAGGAATTGCATGTGAATTCTAGTTAATACGTTATGGAAGCTGCTTTACTTACACTAAAGGTATTTCCAAATTCTGAACAAATAACGTTAACAGTTTTACTGCGTTTTAGTCTTTAAAATTTACACAACTATTCAAGGATTAAAAATTACAAAACAGGTCTTTATTAAAGAGTTTCATTTAATTAGTACTTTTAAAATGTGGATATTTGTGAATTATATTCCTATAGCAAAAAATAGAATAAAATACATTGTAAAGGAATTTAAAAGTTTTGAAGAAAATAGCTCATTAGCAATTAATTTAAATAAGAATGGGTGTTTTTTAGTAAGAACATAAAGATATTTTACATTGTAAACATTTTTTCTTTTCTTTTTTTAACACAGAAAAGTAAAAAAAAAAAAAAAAAAAAAAAAAAAAAATATATATATATATATATATATATATATATATATATATATATATATATATATATATATATATATGCTGTTAGAAAGTCTAAATAAGCTGTGCAAACGTAAATAAAATCGGAAGTTCCTAAGTTTCATAAAAAATATATGGCGTCGAACTGCCCCGGCGTCGAAAAGTACGGCATCGAACTGACCACGCGTCGAAACGTTGGCGTCGAACAGTTGGCGTCGAAACGTTGGCGTCGAACTGACCTGTACCGGTTCAGGGAGGATTGATTTGCACCCTAGAGAGCTCTAGGCATTAGTGTAAAAAGTATTTTCAAGGAAGCCAAACAAAAATTCCAAGGGAATTTTTTGGAAAAATAAATATTTTATTAAATGAATGTTAATTTAGGCTTCCACAGAATTTTAGTTATAAGTAAAATATTGAATCTCAGTAGTTTTAAAATGCAAATATTATTTTGGAGCTGCCAAAATAGTTTTCTTTTATCTGCATCCCAGATGCTCTGCTGCAAATCAAACCCTGAATAAATATGCTGTCCCAGCAAGCAGTAATAGCTGGTCATGGGAATAATAATGGTAGTAATGTGCTGATCCAGCAAAGTGTAAAATCGCTGTAGAGGATATTACTGCTTGAAAACAGCTGGTACAGCTAAAGTCCTGCAGCATAAACATTGGATGATGGCCTGCTGCTTTATCAACACTGCTGGGTGGATGTCTGCTTGTAGTAAAAACAAATCTGACTGATGGTTTACCCCTGTATAAGCATTGCAGGATATGTGATGGTGCTCGATTAAAAGTGCTGACCCAGCAAAGAACCAGCAATAGGTTAGAAGCTAACACTGATTAAAAAGCGCTGGTACAGCAAAGGTCCAGCAACACATATACTGTATGATAATCTACCGCTTTATAAACACTGTAGGGTGGTTGCCGGTTCATAGTAAAAAATAAGCAGTCTGACGGTGTACCAATGTATAAACACTGTAGGATATGTGATGGTGCTGGATTTAAAGTGCTGGCCCAGCAAAGGAATTGCTGTAGGATAGGTGCTAGCACTGCAGGAAAACTGATGGATTGAAGTAATGTGATGGCATACCAATGCTGGCTTGCTGTTGTCCATCACTGATGGGCCACCTGCATTTTGTACGGACACTTTAGTACAGGTTTAAGTAATGGCACCATTGCACTTTACCGCTGATGGCACTGCTGGCTGCCATCAGTTTTCTAGCTGATGGCCCACCGTTTCTTTCTTTGCTGGGAAATAACTGCTGATAAAATTTATTTAATGTATCGAAATAACTGCTTATAAAATTTATTTAATGTATCGGTTAGTAGTAATACAGTTTAGATTGAATCATTGATACTTTACTTTATCTTGGTTCGAAAGCATTATTGGTAACACAAAAACTAAATAGGTAGATAGATAAATAAAATAAAACAAAAAATTGGTGATTTCTTTTGCATTTACATCTTTTTGTCCGCATCCCTTAATTTGTTATGGTAAAGTGGCTCGAGAGAGATCTTGCAGAGGAATGCTTTAGAGGACTTTTTAAGAGACTGCATTCATGTTTGCTTTTAATTTGAATATTTTCATTTTTTGAAAATTTTTTGAAACAAATGATTTATATGTTGAGTTATAAGCGATGATAAGGTTTATCAGACATGACAACTTTGACAGCATTTTCTAAGAAAATGTCTGTTTTTATTGAAAAAATTGTAAAAATTTTTCATCTTCATTGTTTCTGAATAAGAGCACTTGCCAATTCTATTCACGAACAAAACTGAATTCAAAAATAAGTCAATTTGGATTCCAAGACAGTTAAAAAAAATGCTTTTTCTGCATACAGGTTAGTGAGGGCATTCACCAATAATTCAGTGTCCCAAACTTAGAACTATAGTTGCAATTTTATTTCTAATTTTTTTTTCATACTTTAGTGGAGAAATAACTATATTTTAAAAATTATTCATTCTTCAATTTTTTTCAATAATGCTGTACATTACTAACAAAAAATAAATACATAACAAAAATTTATTGCAATATATTTTATTTTGATTCATTACTAGTTGGGTCTTTGTAGTAAGAGCTATTATGCAAAATTTATGTAAATTTTGTAAGAAATATTGCCTATTACATTCTTCCCTCTGTAAGAATTTCTGAATTTTTTTAAAAGATCTACGCTGATCATGATCCTTAGAACCCAAAACAACTCCTCGTTCAATTTTTTTTACATCGATCTATTTATTTGTATTACTTTTTTTGTATGAACATGATAACTTCCATATTTCTGCAGAAATCTCTTACAAACATAAAATCAAAGAGCAGAAAATCTCTGTCAACTCGTTCATGCGCGAAATCGGACAAAGGAGATAAAAATAGTGGTTTTGTAAAAAAAAAAAAAAAAAAAAAAAAAAAAAAATTAATTAATAATAATAATAAAATCAAAAATAAATAAATAAATCCTTAACTTTTTAGCATAATACGCATGAAATCAGTTTAAAGTTACTATTACTTTCCAGGAAAAGATAAAAAATTTAATGTGTGACAGATTTTTGATAAAATTAAAAATAAGCTCAAAGAGAGAAAACAATTGGATTTAAGGAACCAAAAAAAAATTTGAATCCCGGTAGCATCTTCGGAAAGAATCACGTTTTGAGCATCACCCTTGTCGAGTTGGCGACAGCCTGAACGTTCTGCTAGCTGCATCGCCAAACGCCATTCGTCGTTTCGTTTTGATTTTCAAATCCGAAATGGCGGCAGATGATCTATCGTATTTTCGAATCAAAATCTTACTTAAATTAAAAGAATATTTTGAATATTGTGTTTTAAATGAGAAGAAATCGTCTTTAAAGCAAATTGTTTTATTATTAATATTTGCTATTTTTAAAATCTGTGTTTTTATCCAGTTTTATGCAATTTCTTTTAGATAGCCACTAAAATTTTACAAACTTGTCATTTTCTTATCCTCTGTTTTATCAAAGCCTATTATTACTTTTGATCACCTCAAATGTCTATTTTTTCATTCAGTTCAGTTAATTACACATCTGTTAAACTCTTTATTTTCATAAATCTAGATATTTGATTATATGTAAAGATGGACTTGTGGGGATGATGAATTAATGCAATTTCAGTGCATTTTTATGTATATACACGCATATTTATGAGGATACTTGTAGCAGAAAATTACTATGTTTCCTGCGATGTATTTATGTAATTAATTTAATATGAAATCGTACTCCCCAAAGTTCAGGGAAAATAGGCCACACTGAGGGAGGAAAAAAAACTGTTGTTGTCACACCCTCAAAGTAACGAATAAAATCATTAGGCAATTTTTTTAACTGTATAAGATAATGAAGGATTGTAGTTTTAAATAATTAAATTTATCAATTTAAGTAACATGACAAATAGAAAAATTAAAAGCTTGGATTATTTAACATTTTGTGGGAATGAAAAAAAATAAGCTTTTTTTAGAAAGGAGGGGGAACAAAGTTTGAATAATTGGCTTTTTATAGTTACCTCAAAATAATAAATACAACAGAAAATTTCTTAAAATGTAAAAAATTAAAAAGCAAACAAATAAAAAATACGAAAGTATGTGCGCAAAACTTTTACCCTGTTTTTTTTTAACCTTTTTTGTATGGTAAAGTATTTATTTGTTATTTAAAAATCAACAAAAAGTGCAAAACAGTTCACTTTATGCACTATTATGGATAAAGAAGGGATATAGAACATTTTGACACTATTTTATCTAATCTTTTCTGCAAAACAATGTTCAATTTTAAATAATTAAAAAAATGTCTGGGAGGGGGTACAAGAGAAATTTTGAATGAGGGATTGCCTGAAACGAGTGTTCATTATTTTATTGCCATTGAAACTTACAAATAGTGAGTGCGGAATGACGAAAAATGGTGTGTGTGGTGGGGAGAGGGGAATTTTATTGGAGAGAAGAATTTAAATGATTTATTCAAATATGTTGAATTGTTAATTCAAAATAATATTATTAGAACGACATTATTGTTAAACAATTAGAACGAAATAATATAAAAAATATGGCAGAAATTTTAAAATAAAGAAACTAGAATTTTAAATTTTGTGCACTATATATATATATGAGCAGACCTTTATTCACACAATAATTTAAATAATGAAAAAGATTTAAAAGCATTAAAAAATTATTGATTTAATTTCGAACATAAATTTGCAATTATTTTAATTTATTGATTTAATTGCAAGATGTAGCTAAACAATTTGTGATTTATCATTCAAATTAATTATAACGAATTGATTTTAGTTTCAACTTATTAACTTCAAATCGCAATTAAATTAAAAACAAGTAACTTTTAATGAATTATTTCAGTGAAAACATGTTTTATTAATGCACTCAACACGCCACACAATTATTCTGCTTAATATATACACACACACACACATAATAAATAAATAAATAAATTATTTCAGAAACAATACAAATAAAACTAAGTTCAAATGTGTCATAAAAAACGTGATCGACAGAATTATATTTATTACAAGAAAATATTTTGCTTTTATTTTTGTTAAAAATAAAATAGGTTTTCATTTCTTCGAACATAATGAATTGTAGGATACAGCTAAATAATTTGCGATTTATCGTTTAATCTAATTATAATAGAATTGATTTTAGTTTTAATTTGCTTTTATTAATTTATGATCGCAAATAAATTAAAAACAATTATTTTTTAATGAATTATTTCAGTTAAAACATGTTTTATTAATGCACTCAGCACACACATAATTATGCCGCCTAATAAATAGACACACACACAAAATAAATAAATAAAAATTAATTAATTCGGTAGCAATACAAAATAAAATAAATTCAAATGTGTCATAAAACATATGATTAATAGAATTATATTTCTTACAAGAGAATCTTTAATACTGTTTTTAATTAACTTCTCAATTTCTTCGAACATAGCGAGTTAAGGAAATAATATTTTTAAAATGAGAGAAAAAAACAATCTATGTTTAAATTAAATGTTTTGTGAAATTTAAACCATTTTAATCTGAAAAAGCTCTATGTTTTAATCTTAAACAACGGTGGATATCCTCATATTTCCTCATATTATAGTTTTGCTTGATAACATTTACCGAAAAACAAATGAACAATAAGCGCGAAGGAAGCTCTTTGCAGAAGGAAGGGTTGCTATCCGCTAGGCGTTTGACGTCACAAACAAGAAAGGGTGCGTAGCATCGACTTCATCTCCGTTCTGGCGATAAGGTGCTCAAAACGTGATTCTTTCCGAAAATGCATCCTGGTAAATCGCCCCGGGAAAAGCTCCATCGGAAAAAAAACGACTCATGTTATTTAAGATTGAAAAAGCCCAAACTTATGAATAACAAAGATTTTATGACTTTGATTATGGCAATTATAATTTCAAGTGAAACATGTACTAATTACGTGTACTTGTACTTGAAACAATTACAGCATTATATACATATCGTTTAATAGTAAAACCTCCATATCAAATAAGGACCTACTATTGCGAGAGAAAACGGGGAAGCTTCCCTGGCTCCCCAAAGTCAAATTTTGGATATATATTTATTTTTATTAATGCAATTTGTAGCTACAAAGACGTATTAGATGTCCTCATTTGAGCACTTCACTCACGATATTGAATATTGTTATTCAGGCATTGATGATAGGGGATAATGATTAGGGGACAAACCAACATTTCAGTTCGTATTATTTTTTAATCTTTTATTTGTGTAATATAAACGTACAGGGCACGACCTGCGAGTTTTTGTGCCCAGGTCACATTAAATTTTTCGTGCCCCCTTAGATTGGTTGATTTACTGCTGATTCTAGATTTAATTATTATTACATTATTATTACCATTATTAAATATTACACACTTATTCACAAAGGATCAACTCAAAAAATTAAGTTTTCCGGAAAATTGAAAAAAAAAGGGTTCCAGCAATATATATATATGTAAACACTTTTGTTCTTTTAGCCATGTATTGAGACATATATTTGTCATTTTCTCAAATAAGTATCTCAAATATCATATTTTTTCATAATTATGATTGTTTAATGGAAATTTAGATGAAATTTCGTGCCCAGGGTACGTGCCCCGGTGCCCGTGCGATAGTCAGGGCCAGAAAACGAACATGGATAAAACTCTTAAAACAATGAAACTTTTTTTTTTAAATCTTGGGATTTTTACAAAATAAGTGGATCGGGAGGAAACAGAGTTATGAATGTTAAAATATTTTTTTAATTCAAAAGAACAAATTTATGAAATGAGTTTTTGTTCGAAAATGCATGAAACTAGCAGGTGTTGATTTATAGAAATATTATATTTCAGAATCTATCTAATCAATCACAAACCTTTGTTTCCTTTTTTTTTTCTTTTTCATCAAAGAAGAAAAAATCTGAAATTTTACTTAAATTTGCCATTTGCTCCCCCACATGCAGAAATCTATCTTCCGGCATTTCCAACAAAGTTTCCCAAAGCGATCATGATTGACGAATTGAAAACGTATTCAAATAAAAAATTGCTTTTTTTATAACTCACTTTTAAATTCAATTTTGCTCTCAAACGCATTCAATTGACAGTTTCTCTTATTTAGGAACTATATAATGTGCCGTATTGGTCGATTTTTTTTTCAAAAAGTCAGAATAAATTTCAAAGCAAATGCTGTCAAAGTGGGCATTTGAGCCGAATTTAGATTAAGATGATTCTGATTAAAGCTACTACTATAAAAATAAATAAGTAGATAAATAAAATAAAAATAAAAATAATTATTTTTTTTTCAAAAGCAACAAATAAAGTTGTTAAACTGGGTTTATCTATAATCATATTTTATTTTTGGTTGTTGAACTGAGTATTTAACTTCAAAATCTACCCCCAAATATGGGCCAAGCCGACAGGAACTTTTTTCATACGAAATGTACCTAAAAATTTCGGATTGGAAAGAAATTCTTCAACAGTTTCCATTTGCAATGTTATCTAACGCTTTCCTTTAAAAATTTAAATCTTAGTATCTATAGTATTACAATCATAATTTTTTTTGTAAATTTATTTAACTCTGATCTAGGAACATTCTTTATGCCAGACGGCATCATGACTTTTATTTAATTAAAAAAAAAACTAGTTTTTTTTAATTTGACCGCAGAAAAAAATAACATAATTAGTCCATCATGCTTTGTTATTTAAAAAATAAGCTTTCATTTTTTTTATATAATTATTTTCTCCTGTAAAAAAATGCATAATTATCCCAAACATTCAATTGTTTTGAAATTTTATGTAACCTTTTTTTCCTTTAGTATTCCATTAATCATGCAGATGTGATAATTTTATTCTATATAAATATTTATTTCTATAATTTTTTTCATAAAAATATCTTTATTTATGAAGAATAAAGATTGTTTACAAAATTTTGTATTACTACCACGTATATACTATAGTCACTTGTTTTAAAAAAACTATGTAATTATTGACTAGAAAATTAAACATTATAATGTTCTCTGAAAAATACAAAGGAAAAAAATTCTTCAGCTGAACTTTTGTGACAAATCGGATGTTTTATGTGTATTTCAACATTTATTGCATTTCTAGCTGCAATAAGTTTCATTGATACAGATTAAAAACCCCTTTTCTCTCTTCAGATACAAAGGGATAGGAATGAAGTTCATAATTTTTTTTCTAAAGGTCTTTCTACTTATGTGGTAGCTTGTCAAAATTATAATACAGGTTTACATTTTTGCAATTCAAATTTAAGCCGATTTGTTACCCAAACATAGCTATTTCTACTTGTCTCTGTTGTCCATTGTTTGCGATTTTTTCCGCCTACCTGTTTGTATATCCTTTGACTATTTGATCTTAGCAATTTTAATCTGTGTTATTTCCATAATTTTAGATTATTTTTCTACAAGTTAATTATAGTAATAGCACCATTTTAATAATTTTTATATTTAAATTTGTTTTAAAAAAGATCAAGTACAGTAAGTGAGCCTTTCTATAGTAGACAGGAAATTATGATTTTAAATTGGCTTATATTTCAAATTTTTGCAAAAAGAATGGGAAAACTATCAGGGTTGGGGAGGGGACATTTGGAATTCATGAAATTTTACAGTATTTTCGCAATTTGAAAAATAAATCAAATTAACATGTTTGGACTTAAAATTCCCTCCCGTTAAAGCTAAATAGCTACTATTAATAAGAATAATAAATTAAATTAATGAAACAAATTTGCACAAAATAATTAAAATAAAGTCCAAAGAAATATGGACAGAAATAATAAAATTTAAACTCAATATAAATATCTAATAAATCCTAATACAAAAAAAATCAAGGAAAATAAAACTTCTTACATGTAAAATAAATGACGGAATGAAATTTTTGCCTTGCTTTTAACATAAAAGGAATAATCCTTACTTAAAAAGCAATTAAATAATCAACTATAGATGTTAAAGGTTAATTTTATTTAAAAACACCTTAGTACTTTCAAACCTTTTCCAAACAGGTTCTTCCTCAGAGAATATTTTCTTTTATAAATACAAATATAAGATTTTGTTTTGAAAAATGAACGAGACTCGTGGCTTGAAGATTGACTTAGTAGTATTTTTACGTGAACGGTAAAAAATTATTTGATTGTTGTACCACGAAATTTTAATACGTCATTTTCTCAAATTGTAAGGATTTTATTTTTAGGATGCTAAACCATAAACTGGGTATATTATAAGATAGGGCATCATTGCACACTTTATTGCTCTTGCATAAGATTTCTATTGATTCTCTTACAATCAAATAATTTTTTACCGTTCACGTGAAAATATTACTAACTCAATCGTCAAGCCACAAGTCTCGTTCATTTTTCAAAACAAAATCTTATATTTGTATTTATTAAAGAAAATATTCTCTGAGGAAGAACCTGTTTGGAAAAAGTTTGAAAGTACTAAGATTTTTAAATAAAATTAAATTTTAACATCTATAATTAATTATTTAATCGCCTTTTAAGTAAGCATTATTCATTTTAAGGCCTTCTTTTTAACACTATTGTAGCAGACATAGCAAAGTATGGCACTCTATGATATAATGACACGCAAAGAGATTAGATAAAAATAAATTGCAAGAATTTTCAAGACCGTGTGCGGCCTTGACAAAAGCCAGTGAAAACAGACAAGGCGAGTGGAAAGGAAAAATCAGACCCGAGGACCAAAAATTCAGATTTTTTAAAAACATACAATTAAGATTCATAAAGAATAATATACATATATTTATGGAAAAATTTTACAGTATATTTTAAAATTATGATTATTATAAATTACGAAAGACATAAAATACATAATGACAACATTAATAATTACTTAGAATCAGATTTTTAGCACATTTCTGAGCTCATTTCTTTTCGAAAATTAATAAAATCGACTGTTTGTATTCAGAAGCAATGTAATAGAATGGCGTTATCCTTTTTTTTTTTAAGTGATATAACTTTGCAAAAAAGACTATCAAAATTAGCATTTTAAGTGGAATTTCCAGAACTATCGGAAGCGATAGCACGGAATGGAGGAAAAAAGCAGTCACGTGACTAGAATCTCATATTTCGATAAGTAATTTATTTATCGAAAATGGAAAACGCTATTCCATTCCAAGTCCTTTCAATAACAGCCTGTGAATTTTATGCATTTATAGTTAAAAATTATTCAGAAATTCTGACAGAAAGTTTCAGAATCACTTCTCAAATCCAAAAAGGCAACTTTATAGGATAAATTTTATTGATTTTTTTTTTTTTTTTTTGGTTCCGAAATGTAGAAGATTTTGTTAAAAAACTATCTAATCGATTTGTTTTTTCAAACGCAATAAATCCTGTCAAACTGGGAGTTTTGAATCAATTTTTCGCACGAAAGAAGAATATCCGCTCAAGGAAAGGTGAAAACGTCTTTGTCACGTGATAAGAATCGCTTATGACTCAATAATTCATTTATAAAAGGAAATAGAAAAATCAGCTCGAGTTCAAATCGCTTTCTTAGTCAGGCCTTCCAACTTTATATCTTTCTGTTAAAAATAAATTTGTAGATGTGTCAAAACATTTTGCGCCTATTGAGCATAGCAGCCGTAAGGTATATTTCGAAAGATTCCATTAATAGAAGTTTATTATGTGTATTAATATTTTAAGAAAACCTATTGCCTACTCTACACATCACTACTACACTCTCACACAATAATTAAGCCCAAAAAACTAAAGGAATTTCCAATAAAAAAAAAAGAACTGTTAGCGTCATAAAATAAAATTTATAGGAGAGGACTTAGAAATAGCACCTTTTTAAAAAGGGAAATGTTCAGAAACCTGTCTGAAACTAGCTGTTGTTCAGAAACTATGTAATCAAATTGTTTTATTTATTTATTTGGGGGGGGGGGAGGGCAAACACAATAGACCATACAGAAAATATTGTCAAAGTGGGCGTTTTTAATCGAATTTCTACTTAAAATTTGAATAACTACTCAGAAAGAATGAAAAACGTATTCGTCACACAATCAAAATCACTTGCAATTCAATAGGTAATTTGTTTACCAAAAAAGTGAAAATACAGTTCAATTCCAAACCGCTTCCACAGTCAGACATTCCATTCTGTTAAAAAATGAATTTGTAAATGTATCAAAATATTTTTTGCTACCTAAGCACAGTAGTTGAATTTATATATATATACATTGTAAATGCTGCTGATAATGAAGAACTAAAATTTATAAGAATAGTAAATGAACATTTGAAAGGTTTGAGAGAAAAATTGAAATTTGCAAAACGATTAATTTTGATTGATTACTTAAATAATAATAATTATAAATCCTTTAAATGTTTTAATACTTTTTCCATGTACAGAATTTGCATATAAAATAAAAAACAATAATTCTACAAATAATTTAAAGATTTGGTAATCAATTGAAAAATTTAATTTATTAATTCTCTATTTCTTTTGTGTCTCATTAACGTAATTTATACACTTCGGGTACATTTAAGCTTCACCTTTAATTAATTATTATTTTTATATCCCTCTGAACGATTAATTAAGAACAACAATCAAAACTCTGAATAAGGCACAGAAGTTTCCCGGTACATATTTTGTTGTTATCGAAACGATGTGGAACCCGCCAAAATTCGACGACAGAAAATCTTTAAGAAAGAACTGTTTCATTGATTTGTATTAAATCGACAAAATTAGTTATAGTAAAAAATACATCTTATATCGGTCAGTCTAACTCTCCAGCAAATATTATTTTAAGCTAAAATTCACAAAAAACTATAAAACTCAATTATCCAAATTATTAAACGAAATAAAACAGAAATTCATCGGATTTCATAATGAACGACATTTTAAAAATAATATAAACATTTTAATTTCCAATTTTTTTTTTTTTCAATTTTAAGAGAAAATGGAGTGATTCTGTTGCCACAATTACAAAATTGGCACTAAAAATTAAAAAAAAAATAATATCTCTAAAAATAAATTGCGATACAGCTTTGAAACAAATCGCATTTAAAAGTACATTTTTTTCCTCTATACTGCGGTGTAAAATATTTAAATGCACGATATTTAGAAGTGTAAAATTTGTAGTACCGAAAATTGCACAGACGAAAATACATGGGAAAATATTGCACATTTTATTTTCTATTTTTTTTAAATTTTTCAATTTTAAGTGGAAAGGGGATGATTCCGTTGCCACAATTACAAAATTCATACTAAAAATTAAAAAAAAAATAATATTTCAAAAATAAATTGAGATACAGCTTTCAGACAAACTGCATTTAAAAAAAAATTTTTTCTCTTTACGACGGGGTAAAAATTTAAAATATGCGATGTTTAGACGCGTAAAATTTGCTGTAACGAAAATTGCAAAACGGAAATTTCATTTCAAAATGTTGCCATTTGCAAAATTACGTATGCGTTACGCACAGATACGTTTGGCCTTTATAATATAGATTTGATTTTTTTTTTCACTTTTATTGAAAAAGAATTTATATTTTATTGAGTTGTAGAGAAGTTTCATTTTCACAAGTTTTACTGTAATGCAGTTTGCTGTTTTGCAATTTGCAGTTTTACTGTAATGCAGATGCTATTACAAAGTGAACGGCTTAACAAATCTGAAGATACCTGTAAAAAAGGAAACTATCTATAAAATAATTTTTTTGATATTCAATATATTAAATTTTACGTGCTAAGATGGAATACTGTTTAAAATGAATATTTTCAGGGTTCTTCAGTGTCTTGTAGTTTTGACTTTTTTGTAAATATGATTCAATAAACGTTTCTGTTCAAAAGGGGAGAGGGGATTAAACCCAGGAACCTATCCGTATAAAATCTCCCCCCCCCCTCCATCCCGAAAGAAAGTTCTGTAATGACGCCCCTGATATTAACAAAAGTGACACAGCAAAAGTGATGTAAGGAAAAAAAAAATAAGTATTTAGTAATATAATTCAATGCAAAACATTGAAACATTTTTCAGAAAAAAAATTAAAAGAAAATAAGTACTTATTCTTTCAAATAATGCAGTAAAGAAGTGAAACATGCAAATGTTTTAAAATAATTATCCTTATTATTATGAAACATAATGTTCTGGAAATAAAATAAATAATCTAATCTAAATCTAATCTAATCTAAAATAAAATAAGTAAACATTAATATAATAGTTGATGAATTTGTTTAGAACGAATCTATAACATTTCAAGTACATATAATCTTTAGATTCACCTTAATATTTGTTTTGAAATATAATGCCATTATTGATCATTCACAGAAAACATCATACTCTAAGCATTTTTTAACGAAATCTCCAAACCACAACATCTTTTAACTACAATAAACTACTTGACAGGTAATCTGCCTAAGAATGGGTATTGTTCAGTGGTAAAAAGGAGGAGTAGCTACACGCCTACCTTACTCCCAGTTCGGAACAACGGGGGAAAGCAGAACCGCGTTCAGGCGCTCTTAACCATTTCAATGCAGAAAAACTGGACCGTCTGTGAGCGCTTATAACCATTTAGTAGCATACGATTCTGGGCGTTCACAGACGCTCTTAACCATTTACAAGAACAATATTTTGGGCGCGTGTGCGCGCTTATAACCACCAAAGGGTTAAATATTGGCGTTTCTGTTCATCACTTCTTTGATAATTTTTTTAATATTTTTCAAAATTCTCCGAAAAGCAAAATACCGCACGAAATGATAAAATTTTTGAACGAAAAGGAAATTACCGAATGTAATGACTTTTTATAATGTGGAGTATAAATATTCTGAAAATATTTAATAGTTTTAAATGCGTTTTGGCTTTGTCTTCTACTTTGTTATAAATTTTATAATATATTTTCAAAAATTTTCATAAAGAAAAAATGCAGGCGAAATGGTGTAATTTTTAAACGAAAATGAAATTACGAATGTAAAGAGTATCCCCAATGTGTTGTTATGCATATTCAGAAAATATTTAAAAGTAATAAATATAATTTAAATATTAAAAGTAATAATGGCGATTTTTGTTCATCAGTTTTGACATTTTGTTACATTTCGTAATAATTTTTTAATTACATTTTAAAAATATTTTAGAAGGGAAAAATAAAGCACGAAATGATGCAATTTTTGAACGACAGTGAAATTACCGAATGTGGGGTATGAATATTTCTAAAATATTTAATAGTTTTAATTTTTTTCTTTTTTTTTTGTTTTATGTTTTGTAATAATTTTTTTAACAATTCTTAGCAGCGAAAAACACAGTGCAAAATGATGATATTTTTAAATAAAGTGAAATTACCAAATGTACTGAGCATTCCGAATGTGAGGAATGAGTATTCTAAAGTTATTTAATAGTTTTAAATAAGTTTTGACATTGTCTTATGTTTGGCAATAAATTTTTTAATGAATTTTTAAAAATTCTTAGCAGGGAAAAATACTTTACCAAAGAATGCATTTTTTGAACGAAAGTGAAATTACCGATTGTAATGAGTGTTGCTAATATGGCGATATAAGTATTCTGAAAATATAATACGTATGTTTTGACACTGTTTTATGTTTTGTAACATTTTTAAAATTTCTTAGATGGGAAAAATACAGCGATAAATGATACAATTTTTGAACGAAAGTAAATTTACCGAATGTGGAGGGGGGTCGCACCCCCCGACACCCCCTCCCCTGTAGTTACGTCCCTGAATGAAATTAATTTTGTGTTTTTATCAGTCTAGATATGAGAGGATTTAATATGGGAGAGACTACTATATTGCATGCACACATATGTATCTGTATCGAAAACAAAATACCCTCATAGCATGCATGGTAACAATGACGTCACTGTGAGTCACTCTGATCACATCACATCTGTGACTTAAATGCCACCACTCATTGACGTCACATTGTGACTGAGATGTGACTTTCTTAAAAATCTTTCGAAAATTACAAAAATTCTTCAAAACTTTACTTATTTTAAAATCCCTTATGTCATAATGTCGCTTTTGTCACAGTCTCATCACGATGTTAAGAGCCCACAATAGTGTTACTTAGTGTTTTTACTTTTTTAATTTTTGTTTAAGATTTTCTTTAAAAAATTACTTTAATTTTCGAAACCGGTTTAAACCGGTTCTGAAACTGAAACTATCGTAATATAAAAAATATATAACCAAAATCGAAAAAGTAAAAACTAGCCCGGTTGTGGATTGCCCTCAGCTATCTTGTGCAAAAAAAATCATGCAAAAATATTAAAATTTGAGCGAGATATTAGAAAAGAACGCTCCCATAGATTTTACATTCTCATCCGGGTCTTTTTGCGTACTTTTTCTGTGACTATTGTGGGCTCGTAATGCCAAAGTAGTCACAAATGATACATTTTTCATAAATTTGTCACACTGTAACTTCACAGAGTGGTCACTATGTGACGTCACAAACGACCTCTAAAACGGCCACAACGACTTCACGTTTTAGTCACTGTGATTTCACATCGACGTCACGTGACGTCACATCGATGATCGATTTTCACAAAATCACAGTGTGACTTCAAAATGACGTCGCAGTGACGTCACCATGCCTTACGGGTGCTCAAGTTTTGTTCTACCTAAAGATATATTATATGATAACTTAATGCATGAATTTTTGTACCGCTAAATGAAATGAAACATATCAAATCTCGTATTTAAGAGCACACACTAGTCACGCGGTAAAAGCCGAAAGCTAATGATAAGTCTACGGGAGCGTTCTTTTCAAATATCTCGCTCAAATTTTAATGTTTTTACATGATGTTTTTTGCATAGGATAGCTGAGGACGATCCACAACCGGCCTAGTTTTTACTTTTTCTATTTTGGTTTCAGATTTTTTAAAGTTTGGTTTCAGATTTTTTAAAAAATTACTTTAACTTTCAAAACCGGTTTAAACCGGTTCTGTAATTGAAACTATTGTAATATAAAAAATATAAAAGCAAAATCGAAAAAGTAAAAACTAGGCCGGTTGTGGAGCGTCCTCAGCTATCCTATGCAAAAAAAAAAATCATGTAAAAATATTAAAATTTGAGCAAGATATTTGAAAAGAAAGCTCCCATAGACTTATCATTATCATCCGGGACTTTTTGAGTACTTTTTCTGTGACTATTGTGGGGCTTTAATTCAGAATTAAAATTTGGTAAAAGATGTGTTATTTTATTTTATTTTATTTTTAGATTCAAAGGTAGATAAAACTTTTTTATTGAAATTACATACATCATATCCATGGATGAAAATGGTCACGATCTCTTTACACTGATATTGTAAAGAGGTTTCTGTCATTTTACGGAAAAAAAAGCTTTTTTACTCAAAAATGTCATCAATTAAAGAAGACAATTTTAACTCAAGTGAACAGAACTTTGTTCCTCAAGATGCTGGTAAAGAAAAACACTCTTCCATTAATACAAGAGAAAAAACATTTATTTGTGAAGTATGTTCCAAGGCATTTTCTGATAAGAGTAATTTAAGAAAACATCTCTTGACTCATAGTGGAGAGAAACCCTTTGTTTGTGACATATGTTCCAAAGCATTTACTTTTAAACAGCATCTAAAAAATCATCTCTTCATGCATACAGGAGAAAAACCCTTTGCTTGTGAAGTATGTTCTAAGAGATTTTCTAAGAATGGTAATCTAAGAAGCCATTTCTTGACGCATACAGGAGAAAAACCTTTTATTTGTGAAATATGTTCCAATAGATTTTCCCAGAATGGTAACCTAAGAACCCATCTCTTGACACATACAGGAGAAAAACCTTTTGTTTGTGAAATATGCTTTAAAGGATTTTCTGTTAAAAGTACATTGAGAGCCCATCTCTTGACACATACAGGAGAAAAATCTTTTGCTTGTGAAATATGTTCCAAGGGCTTTTCTCAGAATAGTGATCTAATAAGACATGTAAGAAACATTCACACAAGAGAAAAAACATTTGTTTGTGAAATATGTTCAAAGGGATTTTGTGATAACAGTACTTTTAGAAGACATCGCTTGATACATACAGGAGAAAAACTTTTTGTTTGTGAAATATGTTCCAAAGGATTTTCTCATCAGAGTACTCTTACAACTCATCTCTTGGCACATACAAGCAAAAAACCTTTTATTTGCGAAATATGTTCCAAAGGATTTTCTCAGAATGGTAATTTAAGAAACCATCTTTTGACACATTCTGGCAAAAATCCTTTTTCTTGTGAAGTATGTTCCAAGAGATTTTCTCGGAGAGGTAATCTAAGCAGGCATCTCTTGACACATACAGGATAACATCCTTGTGTTTCTAAAATGTGCTCCAAAGGATTTTCTAGACGTTGTGAACTAAACACCTCATAATTCATACTGGAGAAATTGTTTTGTTTGTATATTCTGTTTTCCAACGTGCTATCTTATAACTATTATTTAAGGTAAAATTTGTCTCATTCCATATAGACAATGCATAGAAATCTCCCATACTTTTATTTCTAAAATGGAGTATGAACCCTGTGTATGTCATTATATTTACTATTATTACGTTTTATGTTTTAGCCTTCAGTAATAAATAAAAAATTATTTTGCACTTCATCCATGGTTTAGTGTCTTATTTGATAAGACACAAATAATTGTAGACATACTTTTCTTTCGTATTAGTACATTCATTTTGCTTGGAATAACATATTTTTCATCTTAAGAGGCTACTTCATTCAAATGAAAAGATCCCTTTGCTAATGCTAATCCAATGGAAGAAAAGTATAAAGATATCTCGGTTGCATTTCAATATTTTTTAAATGATTTTTTCCCATTGGATAGATGAAATTGATCTAAATGCAGACTTTTTTTTTTCGATTTCGGTTGCAGATATTCTACAGGGTCAATCCATTTCAAGTGGTCCAGCACTGGTCGCTCGACCATTTTTAAAAAATCTGAAATTTTTTGTACAACAACCCTAACATGATGGAAGTTCAAAATGACCGTTATTTTATTTTTATCTTTTTTGGTTTGTGCATGGCGGCCATCTTTGTTTCATCGTGTGCAGCGATTTTTTCAGATACTAGGGTACAAAAAATTGTAAATATCTCGTCTTTTATTTTCCCAATTGAAATGGGGTTTGCAGCATTTTGTTCACAATAAAATAGGCTAAATGTATGGTGGTAGAATAATTTTGGAAAATAAAATTTTATAGGGGAAATGTTAGCACAAAATTTAAGATTTTTTCCAAAATCTATCCGTTTGCAAGAGGAAATTTTTCATGCAAGAAAAACTGTCACACTTACACAATTTTTTCTACAAATAGGTCAGAAGTGCGTGTACTCATACACCAAGTCCCAGATCTCGGAGTTGATTTCTCTTTGCAAAACAAATTCCGAAATTCGTCAAAAATTTCCAAAATCGCACTTTTTAGGCTTTGATATCTCTGGTGGGGCACTAGATAAAAATCTGAAATTCTGGCCTTTGATAGTATTGTGTAGTAATGTTATGTGCAAAAAATTTCAAAAAGGAGATTTGACTGCAAGCGGAGATATGACATGGACAATATGTGAAAACAATATTGCCAAACTATTGTAATCTACTATGTAATTGTTCAACAAGACTGCCAACCTTACACAATTTTTTCTACAAATAGGTCAAAAGTGCGTGTGCTCATACACCAAGTCCCAGATCTGGGAGTTGATTTCTCTTTGCGAAAAAAAATTCCGAAATTCGTCAAAATTTTCAAAAATCGCACTTTTTAGGCTTTGATATCTCTGGTGGAGCACGAGATAAAAATCTGAAATTCTGGCCTTTGATAGTATTCTGTAGTAGTGTTATGTACAAACAATTTCAAGAAGGAGATTTGATTATGACCTGAGATACGGTGATTAAAAAATGTTAAGAAATGCTATTATGAGTACATTAGGAGAAATGAGATTAGTCTCATTTATTACAATATTTACACAGAAAATATCGTTTGTTGAAAACAGTTTAATAATAAATGTTTGATTTACAAAGATACTACGTATGCTCAACAAAGAGCTTAACACTATTTACGAGAGATGTTATGAGTTCGACCAGTTACTGTTGTCAGTTCATCATGCTGTTCTTTCTCAAAATTTTATTTGAAGCCACCCAAGTCTTGTCATCCCTTGTTAACTTGAATGAAATTCTCCAGGTTTAATAATTGAAACCATGTCAACTCGATCACTTGCAACCCATTGTCTGAAATTTACTTTTCCTGAAATATGTACCGAGTAAAATTGTTGCAATAGCATTTCTAATAGGTTTGTTCCTCTGGACAAATAGTGTATTGGCTTAGCATACATTCTCAATTGTTTAAATCACACAGACGCATTTGAAGAAGATATTTGTAATTAACATTTAACTTTGTACCATAAATAATTAATTTAAAATTTTGGAGGTATGAACAATTACATAGTAGTTTACAATAGTTTAGAAGTATTGTTTTTACATATTGTCCATGTCATATCTCAGCTTGTAGTCAAATCTCCTTCTTGAAATTTTTTGTACATAACACTATTACACAATACTATCAAATGCCATAATTTCAGATTTTTATCTCGTGCTCCACCAGAGATATCAAAGCCTAAAAAGTGCGATTTTTGAAATTTTTGACGAATTTCGGAATTTTTTTCGCAAAGAGAAATCAACTCCCAGATCTGGGACTTGGTGTATGAGTACACGCACTTTTGACCTATTTGTAGAAAAAATTGTGTAAGGTTGACAGTCTTGTGGAACAATTACATAGTAGGTTACAATATTTTGACAATATTGTTTTCACATATTGTTCAAGTCGTATCTCAGCTTGCAGTCAAATCTCCTTCTAGAAATTTTTTGTACATAACACTACTACACAATACTATCAAAGGCCAGAATTTCAGATTTTTAACTCGTGCCCCACCAGAGATATCAAAGCCTAAAAAGTGCAATTTTTGAAATTTTCGAAGAATTTCGGAATTTTTTTCGCAAAGAGAAATCAACTCCCAGATCTGGGACTTGGTGTATGAGTACACGCACTTTTGACCTATTTGTAGAAAAAATTGTGTAAGGTTGACAGTCTTGTGGAACAATTACATAGTAGGTTACAATAGTTTGACAATATTGTTTTCACATATTGTTCAAGTCGTATCTCAGCTTGCAGTCAAATCTCCTTCTAGAAATTTTTTGTACATAACACTACTACACAATACTATCAAAGGCCAGAATTTCAGATTTTTAACTCGTGCCCCACCAGAGATATCAAAGCCTAAAAAGTGCAATTTTTGAAATTTTCGAAGAATTTCGGAATTTTTTTCGCAAAGAGAAATTAACTCCCAGATCTGGGACTTGGTGTATGAGTACACGCACTTTTGACCTATTTGTAGAAAAAAATGTGTAAGGTTGACAGTTTTCCTTGCATAAAAAATTTCCTCTTGCAAATGGATAGATTTTGGAAAAAATCTTAAATTTTGTGCTAAAATTTCACCTGTAAAAATTTATTTTTCAAAATTATTCTACCACTGTACATTTAGCCTATTTTATTCTGAACAAAATGCTGCAAACCGCATTTCAATTGGGAAAATAAAAGAGGAGATATTTGCAATTTTGTGTGTCCTAGTATCTGAGAAAATCGCTGAACACGATGGAACAAAGATGGCCGCCATGCACAAACAAAAAATAGTAAAATTAAAATAACGGTCATTCTGAACTTCCGTCATGTTAGGGTTGTTGTAAAAAAAATTTCAGATTTTTTAAAAATGATCGAGCGACCAAAAAAATATTTTCTGGACCACTTGAAATGGATTGACCCTACATGAGGGTGCTTTTGCTTTTCAAACCGATTCCGAAAAGAAAGCTTTCTCATAAAAATATCTGTAAACAAAATCAAAAGTGTAAAAAGCGGCCTGTGTACAGATCGATCTAAACTATCCAATGCAAACAAAAATAATTTAAAACATTAAAATTTAACCGAGATATCTTTGTAAATTTCTTCCACAGGCGAACGTCTCTTTTCAATAGGATGAAGTATCGTCTTAAGAGAGGATTCCGTAATAGGCAGGTTCGTTTCAACTATATTTCAGTTTAGCTACATTTAATTAGCCTAGATATATATTATTCTTTATAAAAAATAAAATTTAATATTTAGATGTAGAATAATGATAATTTAAAGATGCATACATCCGGCCCGAGGCTTCAGGAAAAAGTAGTGTCCAGGCCTAGCCCAAGGGCATCAATATCGGTGGGGGGGGGGGAGTTTGGTAAAGTCACACTTTTTTTCACTATGGTTGTAAGGTTTGAAAATTTTAATTTTATCATGTAAAAACCAATGCATTGTAAAACCTGCCTAGAAAAGATCAGAAGGCGCCGGAAGAAATTTCCATTTCAGGCGAGTTTACAGCTTAGCAGGTATCAATTGTTGGGAACACACTTTGTTATAATCATGATTTTTTTTCTTCCATTTAATCTGGATTCTGTTTCATACATTTTCTGTTTTTACGAGGTTTTAATTAGTCCTTTTGACAGGTTTTGTTTTCACAAAGAGGAAAACACGGGATCGGAAATAAGATGAGTTTTAAGTAGATTGTTATCTTAGCAAGTACATTCGTGAATATAACATTTTATTGTATTAAGATGTATTAAAATTTTGTTTTAAACAGGATCCATATTCTCGGGTGTAATAGTACAAATAATTTTGCATGAACAAAGAGCTCAACTATTAGAAACAGATTTAACAATAAAATGTAAATCATACAGTTACAGTTCTCACTAGGGAACGTTCCCAGGTGTAAGTTGTGTAATTTGACGAGTGTGGTATCAAAAGGAAGATCTCGTCATGTACATTTAACCCTTTAACGTTCATTGGTTTCGCCACGAAACCACAAAATTTTAATTCCAATATGCGACACTGACACCGGCATTTTTATCTAAAAATATCAATTTTATTATGTATGCGAAAAATCACGTTTTCTTATTTAGAAATATATTTGTTCTTAATTACCGGTGTCATTCATTTATTTCCACATCTTAGCAATGAAAATGCTCTGATCGTTAAAGGGTTAAAAGTGCAATGGAATTACCTCTAAAAATCCAATTGTTTTCGAGATATCAGTACTTGAAGTGTAAATGAATAAATAAATGAATTTACAGGAAGGTATATAAACTGTTCGCAAGTTAAGCCCGCCCAAGGAAAACATTCTATTTTACATATATACACATACAGTTTATCCATTACGTCACGTCACTTATTTGCCGAAAATTTTGCATAAAACAAGGGGCTGAAAAATAACAAAACAGATGGAAAAACTCTTCGAATGCAGCCATAACCGAAAACTTCGTAGTGCCTGTCTACAAGAGTATACATAGAGTATTATATGTGGCAATGTGTTGGCATAAAGCATTTTGCTTGTAGCTTGGGAAAAGGTATTGGCGGGAGGATTAAAAACTAAGCAAAGAAATTTTTAACTTGCGAACAATTTATATATCTGCCTGCCAATTTATTAATTTATTCATTCACATTTCAAGTACTGATATCTCGAAAATATATGTATTCGGACGGGCAGTTCCATTGCATTTTTTGACGTACACGACGAGATCTTTCTTTTGATATCATATTTGTCCAAATCCGCAACTTACACCTGGGAAGGTTCTCTACTCAGTTGAAAAAATCATTTTCCCGAATCTAAATAAGGATTAGATTCCTAAATGCGTTGGGTTGCCCGCAGACGAAACTCAAAACAATACTTGAAGTCTACCCAAAAGGCTGTAGCCAGCAGGGGGACTACCAGGGATTGATTGACCCTCCCTCTTCCAAATTTTTATCTGGATTAATCAGACATGGCATAAAATGCATGCTATAAAATAAGTTTCAATACAAGTATCTTTGTTTTATTATTTTGTTTCTTATCTTCGTCCTATTTTTGCATTTGTACTTTTAACTGATCCAATAAAGTAAATCGTTCTATTAAACGAAGTAAGAGACATTAGAATTGCAGCAGTGCTAATTTTTGGGGAACGAATATATCCTCCAAAACTGTCTCGTTTCTTTCTACTTAACTTACTTGAGAATGATGATAGATATCAGTGTAGATCTTTGTAAGCGAATAATAAAAAAAATTTTGAACAGGGTATTGTAGCAGAATATATAATCGAGTATATACACATTAATTTCATTCTATCTGAAAGGCTGTAACACTATTAAAATGTACTTGAAACATTTTTTTCCCATTGGCCCCATTGGCCATTTTTCCCCATGTAATGAAAAACTTTTGACCCTCCCTGTCATTAAACTATACATCCGATTCCATAAAATTTGAAACAGCTCGACAAAATTTTGCAATAATTACATATTTAAAATTTCAAAATATTCATTTAGATCATTTTTACTCTGTTATCTGCGGACAGATAGACGGACTGAATGATGACTATAGGAGATATGGATTTATGTAATTATGAACGCACCTAAAAAGCGAGAAAATAAGACTGTTTTCAATCTCAGTGTTATTGATGTGACATTCTTGACCTGAGGTCAAGCTTGTGTCCGAGTGGGTGGTGGTTGCATTGCATTAAGGTGCAGACACACACAACTACTTTTTGTGGTTCAAAGTCGGCGTATTTTATGTTCGCTGGCTGCGCGTTTTAAGTAGAATGACTTTTCCATTGCAAGGAAGGAAAATTTCAATCCAACTGAAGGACATGTATTTTTCCCTTACCAATTGCACAGGCAGGCCAACAATTGGTAAACATTGGTGTTGTTTCGTTTTATTCAGTGTTGAATTCTGGGGGTGGAACAGAGGGAGGCAATTCCCTCCGGAACTACGAAATTCGCCCCCCCCCCCAAAATAAGCAGTAGTGTGACTTAACACCAGATGAGCAGTTGCGTGACTTTACATCAAAAATGGTGGCAACTAAGTTGCCACTAAAAATGGTGTTTATTTAAACCATTTGCTAGTTGGTGGCTCATTACACTAATTTACTAAGTGGAATTTCATTACACACTTGGGGTGGGAACTTAGTTGCCACCCTTTTTGGTGTAAAGTAAGGGAGTTTTTTTACAGTGTAAAAAGGGTGACTATTATTTTTTAACTGCATCACCAAATTATGAGCAATTTGAACCAATAGTTCTAGTTAAAATTTTAAAATGATTGCTACAAAGTAAATAAATCACTTCAAATTTATAACCAAAATAGAAAATATTACATTTGATTATTACTAGAGATTGACCAAAATTTGATTTTGTTTTAATTTTGACTCAAAATCAGAGTTTCACCAAAAGTGCTGTTAAAAATTTGTCCAGACTGACACTATCTCTATTCCAAAAATCTCGTTCATTTTTTAAAAATTTTCAACATGAATCATCAATTTAAACAGCATCAGTTCAAATGAGGCACAATTTTACCTTTTTATTTATTGCTGTGAAATTCAGTATTTATAATTATCGTCAGTACTGACTTCAATGTAATATAATAAGAAACATAGCAAAATTTATGTAACATAAATTTTATGGAAATTACAAAGTAACCATTTTTATGGAAAATAAAATTATGTGTTATGTTACCAACACCAAGATATCTTAACGTTGAATTGACATAAGAACCTAATTTTTGCTTTAAAATGATCCGGAAACTTTACTCTATAGAATGAATTAAGGATATAACGATCACTCAAAAACAACATTATTAAAAAACTCTCAAATTTGAAAAACTCTTTAAAAATACAACTTTTTTTAATTAAAAATACTCAAAATATTAAATTATTTAAACTATATTAATTCATTCTATAGATAATAATGTTATATGCATGCAAAAAAAAAAAAAAAAAAAAAAAAAAAAACATTAAGTTATTCCATAAAATATTTTTTTTAAATCTTAATCGAAAATCAAGTTTTCAGAAAACGCGACTTAAAGTTGAGATTATATGGGCGCGGCTTTGAAAGTGTTGATACATAAATGCTTATAACTCCGTTAAAAATGCAAATATTTTTATGCGGTTTTTTGCATTGAGTTTTGAATTACTTAAATAATAAAACTAGATCATAAAAAAATCGATTTTTTGAAATGTTTTCAACTCCTGAGCGCCCTTAAAGTTTAAAATAAATAAAACTTTGGTCAGACTGCAGTTTTGAGTAGTACAATACATATTTAAAATCATGATTATAAAATTATGATTATGCATATACATGATTATGATGTTTTTATGCATCTGCAAGGCGTTATTTATAGTTCAGAGCATTTTAAATGTAAGAAACACATATTTGTGGCCGCAAGATCTGAAACATTAGCAGTAATAAAAAAAAAATTAAGTTAAAACTGCATATGAGTTTTAAATACTCTTTGAGAACGTTCTAGTATAAATGATGAATCACAAAAATCATTATAAGAAATAAATAAGGAAATGAGTAACTTAAAATATTTTTTATAAGATGAAATTTGTATAATTAGAAATATTTCCGAGTCGTTGATGAATGACATTTTATTTTTTATGAAAATTAAAAATTTTCAGGTCTGAAGCACAGACAGCCAACTTAGGTAACACGTAGGAATGTTAACAATTATGTACCTAATAAACTTGTATATGTACATTTATTAATTACTTAAAGCCTTTTGGACATTTTTGGTCAAAAAAAGGAAATTCTGAAAAACCTCTTAAATTGTTATTTCATGTGTCAGCGGACACACTAGTCAATTACTTATATTTTCAGATCTTTAGTTTAATGATCAGTTAACAATTGACTCAGATGCAATTCCTGATGTTGCTGCAAGCAATAACCAACTGTTAGCCTGACTTTATTTTTGTGAATTAATCTGATTAATTTTGTAACTATTTTACAAAAAGAATTTTAATGAGTCTAAATTTTAATTAAAAAGTTTCATAAAGCCTTCTTATTATTGCTGTATAACTTCTTTAAGAAAGAATCGGCACTTTTAGGCGATTCTGGATTATAGAATATTAAATAACTTTAAAATTACATTAACATGTTTGAATCAATTATACATAAGGATAATCATGTAAAAAATTTCGTATATAGTATCTAGAAAGACCAAAGCAAGTCATATATTAAATATTTAAATAATAATAATAATAAAATCCAATATCGAAATGTTTTAGTGCTATTTTCTTATGTTTGGAGAAAGAGGAATGGCAAAATTAACTTTTTTTTTTTTTTAATTTAATATAAAATAAGACATCTATATCAGCTGCTATGTAATAAGAAAGTTCTTACAATTTTAAAACTGAAAAACAGAAGAGTAAATTAGACAATGTTATTTCATTTTTCTTAATCTTTTAATGAAATTCCTTCGTGTATGTGTGATGGTGCCATCTATGATAGGTGATTGAAAATAAAAACGAATAAATGTACTGAAATGTCCAGATTATGAAAGATTCATAATTATCAAGATTAAACACATAAACATGAATAAGATTGAGTACATTTCCTTATGCATCTTCAGACATGAATGAGAGACGATAAAGAGGCTACTTCACTCATGCTGTGAACTCACTAATAACTACGCTATGAAAGAAATCTTTTAACCCTCTGAAAGAGGGTCTTGAAATTGAGTAAAATTGTAATGTTTTTTTTCTGTGCATTTTGTTTTAAATTCTCAGATAATATGAATCTTTCAACAATTAAAAAGAACTTAATTACAAATATGAATGTAACCCTTGAGAGGATTAATCATTCTAAAATGTATTGAAAATTCATTAAATTTATTGCAATATATTACCATAAATATTGATTATATTGCCTAACTTAAACCTGAAGCTTAGTTAACGGAATATTATGATCCAAACACTTAGAGAGTTTAAATATCTTATTAGCATTTCAATATATCTAAATGATTTTTTTTTCACTGTATAAACAAAAGTCGATCTTTACAACATCCGCTTTTTACTTTTTCGATTTTGTTTGAAGATTGTTTTTATGAGGCTATTTTCACATGCAGAGCTAAATTCAGAAAGTAAAAATATCCCCATGTCCTCAGACTCAGCCAGGTGTGGAGACCTACCAATTGGTTTGAGCTCAATTATGGAAAAATCTTTTAACAAAAGTGAAAAAGTAAAAAACGATCTATGTAGAGATCAACTAGCAGCTATCCAGTGAAAAAAAATGAGGCCTTGTGAATAAAAAAATATATATATAACTCGCAATAGTCCCATTGTTTGTGATTCAATCAAACAGAAAAAAAGACATCCTTTTCACTGGATAAACAATAATTTTTATTTTTTGATTTCGATATAATTTGAATCTAACACAATTTAAATTTGCGAAAAAAGAAGATCATATAAAAAAGCAATCCATCTATTCAGAAATTTTTATAAGAAAAAAGTACAATATTAATAAGAGATTGAAAAAAAAAATAATGTATCAATAAAAAACAAATTTTAGTTGCTAAGTTTTGAAATGCCTTCTTTCTTTTCAAGGATGGGCAAAACTAAAATAATGCGGTTTTTAACAGGAGTACAGTTCATACATTTATAAGATAATGGTGATTTTAAATAATATTTGATAACTTTCTTTTTAAATTTAGAAACAAATTTTACAGCCTAGTAACATTTACAATGAAGAACAACAGGATAACAGATTGAAAAAATCAGTTACTCTTTCTTTACAAAATTTCACCCTGTTTACATTGAAGAATATTTTCCCAAATGAATAATACAGAAATTTAAACAAATGACAGAGTGCATTTTCCATTGGTGTGCATAACACAGAAAATCAGTAACAGCATTTGTTTCTTTTCTTTTTTTTTCAAAATATGATTTTTTGTATATGCTTGTCATGATTTCTCCACCCCACTTAAATCTAGTTTTTAAACAGATGCACTTAGTGGATGTAAATTAAAGTCCTACTCAGACATCGATTTTTCGATGATTACAGACAAAGGCAGAATGGCAACAGAAAAGGTATCACCCTCTGTTAAAAGTCAACACACTTCAATTTTACAAATTGATTGAGATATAATCATTATATAATTAATAACATTATGGTTGTGATTGTGTTTATGAGGGCCACTAATCAACGTGGGGGAATGACTTCTATGAAGATCATTCTATGGGAATATAACTTGTGTTTATGCAATGAAATCCAATGTTTGAAGAAAACCATGGAACCTCCAAACAATTAGGCCAACGGGTGTGATTGGGCTCGAACCCAGCACCTCCCATCTACCAGTTTTGAGAGCAGAAATCTCTCAGTCAGTGGTTGGGCAATAGCATTGTCCATTTCATGATGTTTATTTTTTTTTTATAAAACTTTATCACTGTCCTTTTAGTTAACTCTTTATGTTTTAAATCATGAAAAATTTGTGTTTTTGGAGGATTTTTATGAATTTTTGAAATAACATGAAAAGATGTAAGCAATCATTTAATAAATTTTAGAAGGATTTTGCCAATTAAACTTAAGTTAGAATTTATAGGAATTTTGTGGCATGTTCATAACTCCTCTCAAATCATTTATTTATTTATTTATTTGTAAAATTAGAAAATGTACAAAAAAAAAATCCAAACTGATGCTTTTCTCCCACAATATTCCTCTGACAAGAAAACTGAGAAATTTCAAAAGCTAAAGAAATCCTTCTAAAAATTTTTTTGTTTTGTGCAACCAATAATGTTTATGGATCAAGGTAAAGCAATGTATCTATGACTCATTCTAAACTGCATTGCTACTTATTGATGTATTAAATGAATTTTAAAACAAGTTATTTTAATGGTTCTCTAACCCTTTCCGGTGCAGTGTGTCCGGTGTGAACACAATTTTAATTCCAAACTTGCTATTGGTACCAATAATATTTTAATAAAATCTTACTTTTACTAGAAGAGCTTAAATTAAGGAGTTCGTGATTTCTTAAAAGATCGTTTGTAAATTCCGGTGTCAGTCGAAAATTTCGCATTTGTGACAGAATTTGTCCTCGCCAGAAAGGGTTAAAGCATTGTTGGGCATAAAAGGTTAAACACTGTTAAGTTTATATTGTATATGTATACTTCTAAAAATAATGCTTAGAAGACATATTTTTGTGGTCTCCCTATTGTTCTTTTTAATAATGATCATTAGCCTGTAAATTCCTTAAAATATTTTTTTCTGCAGAAACAGTGTTGCAACAGTTTCATCAGCTCACATCAAACTCACTTTACAAAACAAGAGGAAATACAAACCAACATATGTATTTTAACATTTTTCAAAACCCTCTAATATTTAAAAAAAATTAAAAAATACAACACATTATGAACAGAAATAATAAAAAAAATCACATTTGAAGAGAATCGAGAAATGAATAAGTGACGACTCCTACCTCCAAATCGTACTTTCAAGGTAGGAGGAGTCCTTTGATTCATTAAAGCATAAAAACAAACAGGCATTCCCCTCCTCCTTCTTTTCATCAAGTTATGCTTGCAGCTGTTTAAAATTTTGTAATAAGTAGCTTAAAAAATGTATTTAGGAACTTAACTATTTCAACCTTCATTCCATTGACCTTCAGTGATGTCTAAATGTCCTATTTATCTAATTCTCTCGAACATTTGGGACTTTTCATATTCCAAAATGGTAAGATGCAATATTCAGTCAAAAATATTAGAGCAATTGTTTAGATAAATCATTCATACAAATATTTGCTGCTGCTATAACATAGTATATTCTCTCCATAGGGAAGGACGGTGCATAGCTCGGTCAAAATTAGCCTAAATAAAACAATACATTTTCGGCAAGATAACAATTATATACCACTGCCACATTCGGTGATATTATTTAATTTTACGCTCCGTAAGTTGCAAATGTTTTGGCTTTGGTAATCTTGAAATTTGATTTTTTTGTCAAATCTGGTAAAATGTTGCCAGCTTGTGACATTATTTATTCTTGACTTTTCAATAAGTAACAGTTTGAATCTACATTCCCATTAAAATACAATGACAAATAGGGTGTTAGACACCAAACTGACTCATTCATAAAAATTTCTCAACCATGTGACCTATCCCAATGGTTTTCTCTTGCCCCAAAATGATAGGATACAAAATTGAGTCATGATCATCAGAGATTTTGTTTGGATGGAATTTCCAAACACACAAGAGTTGCTTGATGACAGGAAACAATATTGCTGTGCCACAAAAAAATTTTAAATTTGGTGATACAAGATACAAACTAACAAAAATTAAATGAAAATAAATCTTCAAAAAACAATGCGTACTGTTGATTAGGCTATATATCTGGTATTTATAAATTAAATAAACATGGTAAATAAATACTAAATTCGCTTTTTTATAAATTTTTAAGAAAAATGGGTAAATTTGCTCACATTGTGTGCAAAGATTACATGATAAATGAGAAATGCTTCACTTAAATTCGTGAAAAATATTTTAAGAAGAAAATTTAACAAATAATTAAGAATTTTTTTCACCAGAAATATTTATAACATATTTCTCATATTTTTTTACAGTGTTACTTGTATAAAACCTCGTATAACATATTGAGATAAAATTTATCATTTCAAGTTCAAATTAAATTTTTATTTCAGGGCAAAATTACTTTACAGTGAAGTAACAAAAATCGAACTAAAAACCATAAAAGACTTGCAAGAAGGTTTACTGAAATCTAATGAATAGGTCCGGAGTTGTTTGCTTATTACCAAAATGACAACTGTGACAATTATACAAGAATTTTACAATTTTTTAAATCACTAAATAAAAAAAATGTGATACTAGTAAATGCAAAGATACATATAGAGTACATATTCAATTTTGAGAATAGAAATATAGGAGATTTTCAGGAAGTGTCTATTTGGTATGAGACGATAAATGCTTTCTTAGATAACTGTTCTGAGTAAATCCTTTAAAGCATACTTCACAAACAAAGGGTTTCTTTCCAGAATGTGTAAAGAGATGTTTTCTTAGATGACTGTTCTGAATAAATTCTTTGGAACATATTTCACAAACAAAAGGTTTTTCACCTGTATGAGTCAAGAGATGTATTCTTAAACTATCATTTCGAGAAAATGCTTTGGAACACACTTCACAAACAAAGGGTTTCTCTCCAGAATGTATCAAGAGATGTGTTTTTAGATTTTGATTCTGAGAAAACTCCTTGGAACATATTTCACAAACATAGGGTTTCTCTCGAGTATGGATCAAGAGATGATTTTTTAGAGTACTGTTATGAGAAAATGCTTTGGAACATACATCACAAACAAAGGGTTTCTCTCCTGTATGAGTCAGGAGATGAATTCTTAGTGTACTTTTATCAGAAAATGCTTTGGAACATGTTTCACAAACATGGGGTTTCTCTCCAGAATGTATCAAAAGATGGATTTTTAGATTGTGATTCTGAGAAAACTCCTTGGAACATATTTCACAAACAAAGGGTTTCTCTCCAGTATGAATCAAGACATGTTTTCTTAGATTTCTCTTATCAGAAAATCCTTTGGAACATGTTTCACAAACATAAGGTTTCTCTGCAGTATGAGAGAAGAGATGTTTTCTTAGACTACTCTTATCAGAATATGTTTTGGAACATGTTTCACAAACATAGGTTTTCTTTTCAGCATGAGTCAAGAGATGGTTTCTTAAAGTACGGTTTTCCTTATATCCTTTGGAGCATATTTCACAAACAAAGGGCCTCTCTCTTGTATGAGTCAGGAGATGGCTTCTTAGAGTACAACTCTGAGAAAATGTTTTAGAGCATACTTCACAAACGTAGGGTTTCTCTCCAGTATGAGTCAAAAAATGTTTTCTTAGATTACTATTCTGAGAAAATGCTTTGGAACATACTTCACAAATAAAAGGTTTTTCTCCTGTATGAGTCGTAAGGTGTCTTCTTAGATTCTTCTTATTAGAAAAGGTTTTGGAACATGTTTCACAAGTAAAAGGATTATCTTCTGTATCAGGGAAGGAGTGTTTTTTTTTTACCACGATCTTGGGGGACAAAGTGATCTTCACCAAAGGAAGATTTTTCATCTATAATAGATGACATTCTCTCATGTGAAAAGTTTTATTTCTGATGATAACAGATTCTTCTTTAAAGTATCAGTATGAAGACATTATAGCCATTTTCATCCTAGGAAATATCTTACTGAACTTCAGTATGAGAATTTTATCAACTTTTCAGCCTAAGAACAAAAAAGTTAATAAATAACAATAAATTTTAATTCTGAATTATGTTATCACATATGGCAAGTTGAATTTATTTAAACAATACAAAAATCCATACATTAAAGTAACACATTATACATTATGTACTCTTAATTAAAACAGAACTTGAATATTTTTATTAGATTCATATGTGTAGGTGTGCATGCAATACAATAGTCACTCGCATGTCCAGCTCTCTCATATCCATGCAGATAAAAACTGAAATTCTATTTTACATACTTGTAAATTTACTTTTATTCCCTTAAAATTCCATCTACATTTTCAGCAAATTCACTAAAACTATCCAAACAAAGTTTTTGCTTCTTTACTGTCCATACATTCAGCTTCATTTTAATTTCATCACTATTTCTTACAAGTTGTACAAAGAATTATTCATGTTGTTTAGCATTAGAGTTATGCATTTTTCAAAACTTTTTTAAACTTCAAAGTTGACACTGAACATTTACATATACATTTATATTGTACACTAGCTGCCTCCCTTTGGGGACCAGTTTGGTCATCCTTAAATGTAATGCTAAGCATTTTATGATGGCATAACTTAATTTACTTGTTCATTCCCTTGCCAAATCAGAAAATTCCAATAGAGAAATCAAGAATTCATTCATTCATTTTATATAAAATACACAACTTTCATTTAAAACTGAAACATTTTAAATTCATGACTTTTACATATTTCTTTAATAAATAAAAAAAAAGAAATGAAAAAAAATAATAAACCATGACCTTAATTTTAACATCAAAGAATTATTTTAATTTACCATGCAGAAAAAAAAGTTAATTGGCGAGTTAAAAAGTTGGAAAGTTTTTTACTCTGCTAATAGAATCTAGATAGCTACTAAGAATTCTTCGCAAATCACAGCAAATATTTATATAGTTTTATTCGAAAAAATATTTTGATTGAAAATGACCCATTATGTTTGCTCATAGAGAGTTGTATACATAAAACCTATTTATGTATACAACTCCATATTTTCAGTTTGTTCGTATAAAAGTTGTTTTGTTATTCATAGTACAGCATAGCCAAAAAACTCTCTTTGTTCTCAAGTGATAGTAATGACCTCCTGCCTGACATGGCAGTGAATTGAGTAAAAAGCAAAATAGGCAAATATAATGAAATGTTTGATAAAATAAATTTACATACTTTATATAAAAATTACAAAAATAATGTGCAAATATAATTAAAAGTAAATATAAATATTTTTATGAATTAAGATTCATTTTTATTAAAAAATGGCTTCCCCCCACCCCTCTCTTGTAACTGGATTTTGCGCATAACCAGATTACTCCAGCTCACATTAACTCAGTCATGAGAGTTTCTTTTTTAACAACTCTTGATTTAAACATTGCAAAGCACTATTCTATTCAATATTTCAAGAAAAATGAATATACAGTCAAGGATCGATAATCTGCACACACATAATTCACAATTTTTTATAATTCGTGTTACTTTTCGAATGTAAGCAATGAAATAAACAGTTAAGAAAATTTACAAATGTGATCCAAAAATGATTTTTTAAAACAAATAAAAATTATTTTTAAAAATCTTAATAAAACATGTATTTTTTAATATAGCTCTTTTATTTTATTAATAGTAGAAAACGAACTCTATTACGGAAATTATCTAATTATTCTTATTTAATGAATATATGTATAATTTTTTTAAATAAAATAACTTAAAAAAGACATTATTGGAGATAACATGTTAAATTAATTGTTATACAGTAGACTCCCTCAAATCCGCACAGCTTGGGACCAAAGATTTTGCAGATTTTAGAATTTTGAGGATTTCTGGTCATTGCTTTGTTTTTATATTTTAAACAATAATTTGAATGAAATTAATAATGCAATCAAAATTATAATGAATGCTTACGATGTAATAAACTAAAATAATAAATATTTAGATAATTTTTAAAATAATTAAAATTTTTACAGCAAAGATCAAGTTAATAATCAATAACATATGATTAAATATTCATTATAACGATTTAATGTATTTTTCTCAAATTATTCAATGAAACTTGCCTCATAAAAAATACATTACAAATTCACTTAAAAATCATAAAATAAGGAAGTTTTATTTAAGGTTTAGCCAGACTTAATACCCAAAAAAGTTTGATTAATACATAAATATGTTTGGTTACAAGATAGAGATTATCAGTGATATCAGCAATATCTTGATTTTTTTAGAAATATATTTATTTTTCCTTCATTAAAAATACATGAATTCAGTAATATTGAAACAAATTGCAAATTAAAAAGTATATGGAATTGATATAAAGCTAAAAAATTCATTTGTCCCCATATCTGAAGTGAATGCTTCATTGTTTACATCCATAAATTATGTGTGGATTTTAGGATTGCAGATTTGAGGGAGTTTACTGTATTTCAAATTTATCCTATACTGATTATAGAATTAAAATATTGTCTGGGAATAATAAAATGATGTATAATCTACAATATTACATAGTCCATACAACCTTTGGCCCCAACTTGTGCGGAATATAGTACTTTGATAGAAAACATTTTTATAATTAATGAATTATTTTTAATAAAAGAAATACCTTCTTCCCACCTCTCTCTTGTGTCTGTTTTTTTTGTATAACCAGATTGCTCCAGCTCCTGTTAGTTCAGTGAGAGTTCCTTTCTTCACAACTCTTGATTTAAACATTGGTAAACATTATCCTCTCCAATATTTCATTATTTATTAATCTAATACTCACTGGATAATGCTTTTGATTTTTTTCTGGGTCTGTAAGTAAGGCAGTTAAATAAAAGAAAAAAATCCTTTGTAAATGTCAAAAAAAAAAATTAAAAATAAAAAAAAAATTGTTTGAGAGGAATTGTTTTTGAAAAAAAAATCATAACTTTACTCACTTCAATTAGAATTGTTTTTCTTGTTGTTCATTTTCATGTTGAAATTTTCACTAAAATGTTTTCAAAAGGATAGAAAAAAATAGTTTGATGAAATGCATGATTTGATTGGAGATCAGTAAAAAAGCACCTACAGTTTGTGTTCTGATGGAAGTTTTTGGAAAAAATACATTTTTCGCAATAACAGAGACATAAATATTCTTTAAGTATCTAATCATTTTGCAGAAATTTTCAAGAATGATTCATGGAATAACTGCATCAAAGAATTGGTATGAGGAAATTAGTTTGAATTACATTACAAATGTATATTTTTTATACAATTGAAAAAATAAACAGTTTTTATACCAAGTTTTTTCTTCATTCAAAATTTAATATATGATAGAAAAAATAATAGATTAGGCGTTAAGACAAAAACAATGTAATCTCCCCAAATTAGAACTTTACGGCAAGAATAATGAAAACACAGAGAGATCCTGTACTCATCAGCAGTTCGGATGAGTGGAAATAACGCATCCTAAATACAAATATTAATCCTTTTAAAGCTAAAATAACTTTTCTATAATCAAGGATTTTTAAAAAAGTATCAACAATTTGTGAAGGACACCAGTTTGTTTTTTTGAAGATACAGTAGACTCCCTTAAATACGCGTCCCTAAAATCCGCGAACGCCAGAAATCTGCACTTTTTTCAGATGTAAACAATGAAATTAAAGATGGCGTTGAAGTCAGCAGCTAACGCAATGCAAAAAATTATGACAATATCTTTTTTAAAATCACTTGTAATTTCTTCCTTTTTTCAAATGTCTTTCAATTTAAATTTTGCAGTAATAAATAATGTTTCTTAGATGTATTATGATCGATATTTAATTGAAATAATCATTATCGTATCGTAGTTGAGGCGTAATATAAATTTCAATGGCCGTTTGGTAGTATTTGTAATTCGTGTGCCAGGATAATTTTTGCTATATAAATTTATTATTTTATAGTTCTGTTACTGTTTTCATATTTCTGATAGTTACGAAACAAATTTGGGATTTATATCAGGTTTACCAATTACGACGATCGATATTTAATCGAAATAATCATTATCGTATCGTAGTCACAGTGTACCGTAAAATACTGTTAAACCGCTCTCCCAAACGTGACGAAATATCGTAAAATAATTAGAGGGGGTGCTTAAACGGGATTTTTCCGCGATCGTTTCACAAAATTTGCAGGGATGAATTATGATGAAATGAATGAATCGCGAATCTTTGAATGAATCATGAATTTTGATACTTGAAAAAAAATTACGTTTTTTTTAAACTTAAATTCTGCCGAAAAAACGCAGAAAAAAAGGAGAAATTTGTAAAAAGAAAAAGCATGAAATCAATTAAAAAATCTCGAAAAAACGCCCATTTTATCAAAGATTCATGATTCAACCCGTTCTCAAGCGATAGGTTTTCAGCTATTAAGAAGGAGGGTGGATGGCTTTCTCGGGATTTTTTGAAAATTTGAAATTTTTTATAAAATTTGGAGGAGGCGTTTGATCGGGAAGGGCGGATTAACAGATCAACAGGATTTTACGGTAATATAACTTTCAATGACCATTTGCTTGGTAGTGTTTGTAATTCGAAGAGCAGGATAATTTTTGCTGTATAAAATGAATATTTTTAAATTAATCAAACTTGTTTTGTTTATTAACAAAGGCAAATATTTTTCTTTTTAAAAAATATTGATTTTACTTGATCATTATGTATATTTAGTATGGTATCTTAATTATTTAATTTATTGTAATATTTTTCTAAAATCTTATTGTACTTAACTTTTTTTTATAGTAATGACTTGCTTTTTAACTATTTATTTATTTAAATATTTATCTTAATTATTTAAATGTTTCAATTTATCATATGCATTCATTATAATGTTTAACAACCGATCAAATTAATGTTTCAAAAATGTGAACAAAGAAATGACCAGAAATCTGCAAAATTCTAAAATCCGCACAACCATTGGTCCCAAGCTTTGCGGATTTGAGGGAGTCTACTGCATTTTTTATTTTATACGAGTTTATAGTGTATCTTTATAACTAAAGTTCATTAAATAGTTCAAGAAAAATGTATCTGATCTTATTGATGATTTTTTAACTATACACTATTAGATATTTACTTGACCATTACTTTTAATAAATTAACCAATTTTAAAATTATCTAATTTTTTATAATTTTAGTTTGTTAATTATTTAAATATTTCACTCTACTGCATGCATTCAATATAATTTTGATTGCATTATTACATTCAAATTATACTTATAAAATTGTAAACAAAACATTGACCAGAAATTTGCAAAATTCTAAGAGCTGCACAATCTGTTATTTCAATACGTGTGAATTTCAGGAAGCCTACTGCATTAGTTTGTTTTTATTTTCAGATGGTGAATTAGTTATTAGTGTTCTAGTCTATTAGTTATTAAGCAGTTCTTACCCATAACAACTTTTATGCAGCATAGATATAATGCTTTGGTGCTGAAATAAAATGATTTATGACCTTATATATTCTAAACTTTTAAGAAAAACAAAATAAATAAATAAATAAGTTAAACATGCATTTTTAAATGTAAATTAACTTTAAAAGAAATATATTAAATGAAATTATCTGGAATATTAATATTTTAAATTAAATGTAATGCCGACTGATTTAATAATTATATTTTCGACAAAAATTCACTGTTAATTCAGGGGAGTGTCCAGAGGGGGGAATTCCATATCTTCCCCCTTCCCCCAAAAAAGTAGTGAGATGTCCCTCCACTGGAAAATTTGAGATTTTGTGTTGTCAATGGTTGAAAGGTGCAAATGCTACCCTTCATGGAATGCTATAAGTTCCCCCACAAGAGCCATAAAAATCCCTCCTGGAGAAAATTGAATTCAACAGTGCAGATAGCTTTTTACTCTCACTGTCAGAAAAAAACTATACACACTATGACAATTACAGTTGAAATTTTATAATCTTCACATGCTGCGGCCAAAGGTTGTGTGGATTATGGAATATTGTGGATTATACGTCATTTTATTATTCCTAGACAGCATTTTAACCCTTTAATCAGTATAATATGAAAAGATAAATACGAAATTTAATAATTCATTTCATATGCTATTTGAAAAAAATGCCGTTTTTAAGTTATTTTATTTAAAAAATTATATATAAGTACATTCAAATAAAAATAATTACATATGTTTTATAATGCTGTAACCCGTTTTTTAATGTTAATAAAATAAAAGAGTTATACTAACAAAAAAATAGTGTCTTATTATGATTTTTATTTTTATTTTTTTATTATTTGTTTTAAAAAATCCTTTTTGGATCACGAATTTGTAAATTTTCTTAACTGTTTACTTTCGTAAATTAACACTAATTATAGAAAATTGCGGATTATGGGTGTGCAGATTGTAGAACTTTGACTGTATTTTAAAAGCAAAGTACATTTTAAACATATTAAAATTTTGTCATGACTGAACAGTCTAATGAATGTTATAGCCCAGAATGTGAAAAAAGGTGAGTACAGTAGACTCCCTGAAATCCACAACACTATAAAATCTGCAATGCTCTAAAATCTGCATATAATTTACAGATGTAAACAATAAAACTTTCAGTTCAGATATAGGGACAAAATTTGACTTTTTTATTTTTACATGATTTCTATCGAATTTTTAACATATAATTTGCTTTAATGTTACTGAATTCATGCTTTTTCATAAAGGGAGAATAAATTTATTTCTGATAAAATTCAAGATATTACTTAAATCACTTGTAATCACAATCTTTTTCTAAATGTATTTTGATCAGTCAAGATTTTTTTATTATTAAATCTGACTAAACTTGAGATAAACCTTCCTTATTTTTGTGTGAATGCACCTTTATGAGGCAAGTTTAATTGAATAATTAAGGAAAAATGTATCTTATCTTTATAATGAATACATTTAATTATGTATTATTGCTTATTTCACATTTGCTTTAATTTTTAATTATTTTAAATTATCTAAATTTTTATTATTTTTGTTTATTACCTTACTTAATTACCATAATTTCTGGCAAATAATTCATGGATCAAACAATTCTTTTGTGACCCAGAAATCTTATTTAGTGATTGAAGACAAACATAGCGATCTAAAAGTTACATATCTTTTAAAAACTTTTCTGGGTCAATAAATGATTGTTTGATCTGCAGATTATATGCCAGAATTTATGGTATTTTAATATTTTTAATATTTACGTATATTGTGTGCATTCATCATAATTTTGATCGTATTATTAATAGCATTCAAATTATTGTTTGAAAAATCCAAACTAACCCATGACAAGAAACCTGCAAAATTCAAAAATCCACACAACCTCTGATCCCAAGCTGTGCAGATTTGAGGGAATCTATTGTACTTTTATGTCATCTGGGAACAAATGATAGGGAAAATATTTTGCATCTTGTCAACACTTTTCTTTGCCAATCTTATAACATTTGCCAAAAACAAATCAGAATTCCAATAACAGATATAAATCTTTGTGCTTAAATGATGCAATTAAAATATTTTAACAACAAACAGGTAAGGTTAGTTATTAAAAATTAATTAATTTTTGTTAATTTCTTTATAGAATTATCTAAAATATAATGATAAAATATGTAAAAACAAACCTACCAAAGAAACAAGAAAATGATATTTCTTATCGTCTCTATTCAAGGTGAAGCTAAGTCAATAACAGGAATGTTTAAATAATGTAAGTTAGAAACATTATTATGAAGAAATATAGTTAAAGAAATCTACTGCCATCTTATAAAGGCTATTTCACTTACACATACACACCACAATTCTAATATTAATCCTATGGGAAATGTTTTAATAAAATATCCCTTTTGCATTTTAGTATTTTTTAAAGATATTTTGTTGCATTGGATAGCAATACAAAGGTCATTTCTAACCTTTTATTACAGTTTGGCTGCAAGTTTCAGTGTAAGGATACTTTGAGTTTCAAAATCGGTTTAAAAAAAATAACAATAATAAAACTAAAACACATAACAAAAAACTAAAAATTAGACTTTGTAGAAATATCAACTTCATCTATCAAATGCAAAAAAAAAAAAAAAAAATAATAATAATAAAATAAATAAAATAAAATAAATAAATAATAATAATAATAGACACACACAGTCAAAGCTCTATAATCCGCACGCATTTCAGCCAAAGGTTGTGTGGATTATGGAATACTGTGGATTATAGAGTATTATGGATTATACGTCATTTTATTATTCTTAGATAGCAAATTCTTTAATCAGTATAATATGAAAAAATAAATATAAAATCTAATATTTAATTTAATATACTATCTCAAAAAATGCCTTTTTTAAAGTTATTTTATTAAAAAAATAACTTATACATATGTATAAAGAATTTATAGATATATATATATGTATGTACATTTAAATAAAAATAATTACATATGTTCCATAATGCTGTAATCCGTCTTTTACTGTTAATAAAATAAAAGTTATATTAACAAAAATAAATGTTTTATTATGATTTTTTCTTTCAATTTTTTTATTATTTGTTTTAAAAATCATTTTTGAATCACAAATTTGCAAATTTTCTTAACTGTTTATTTCATTGTCTACATTCGTAAAGTAACGCGAATTATAGAAAATTGCAGATTATGGGAGGGTGGATTATCAATCTTTGACTATTTATAGAAATAATCACATAATATATAGAAACGCCAAGAGGATTAAACTTAGCAAGGTAGTGCTTTTGTGTGACTATAAAAGCCTCTTCAGATGCATACATTAATGATTTATGAAATGACATCATACAAAAGATATTTTCATCAAGTCATTCCTAGCAGAAGCAGCATAAATACAAAAATTATGTTCGTACTTGTAGCCATGAGATAGATAGTTAAAAATAGCTGATAGTTGCCAGTCTTGTTTATCACAGCAATAAAGCTCAAAACAGCAATTTGACGTATGTTTACAAATAATTCTTAAAAATGGTAAACAACATTAATTTAGTAAAAGTAATAACTAGTAAATAATATAAAAAAGAAAAAATAACAAATAATTGGAGAAATGGTAAACAATATAACAGTAATTCTAAAACTATAACTTAATGCACATTCACTAAGTGCATAGAATCCAGTTGGAAACTTATAGAAATGCAATACACTAACTTATTTAAAAAATAAAAAATAACATTTGGTATGTATGAGTATTATTGGCAGAATTGTATCTGACCTGGGTTGGATCATATGCAAGTACAGTTTTTTGCTTTGTTTTATTTTTTTGTTTTAAATACCATAAATATAATTAACTAATAAGCAACATATGAAGTCAAAATATCTAAAAAGTACAATAAGAAAAAAGAAAAGAAAGTTAAAAAGGTAAGCATTTGTGAGTAGAATTTTTTTGTTACAGATTCATAAAAATATTTTGAATCTGAGACTTATGTCATTTTTTAAATGAATTCAGAGAATGAATACAGAAATTAAAATTTTAACTTATTTCTTTTTTTGGTACTACTAGGTTAACCCATCGATCAAAAAATTATCGCCAACCTGTAAGATTAAATGCCAATAATGGGTGATGATGAAAGTCACATTCAATGACATTAAATGCGATTCACATGTTTAAAATGCCATTAAGTGATTTTTATTTCGACTTTATATTTTTATTAATATTCTACTAATTATTTGTTTTTTCGTTATTTAAAATAAAAATTATGTCAATATGTATAATTTGGCTATTAGCTTGACGATTTGTATAATTTGGCAAAATTGGTCGACGGGATAACAGCGTAGTATCCTTATTTCATACTGTCTTAAAATTACCATATGAAATGACAGACTTTAAAATTATCAGTAATTGGAACCGAACTGATAACAAAGTATAACTTAGCAAAGTTCAAAAGTCTCAAAATGTTTGACTTTATGGTGGTCATACTGGGAGGCAGTAACACAAACAATCACCTCATCGAGTTCATCGTGAATTAGTTAAAACTTGATTTGCATGTTAAAACACAGATAGTTTGCCAAGTCCTATCTTGGTAGAAAAAAACTTGAATTTAGTGAATCACTCATAAGTTTACCATTTTGTTTTACTGCTCTCAGTCCTCTATGTTTATCATACCTTTCAGTGTAACATTTTTTCTACAGGAAATTTTACTTAATGAATGCAATGAAATGAATACACATGATACATAAATTTCACATGTTTGTTCAAATTGAAAAAAAAAAAAAAAAAAAAAAAAAAAAACACCAGAAGGCTACATTATATCAAATAATTTGTGTCAAATATTAAATACTTCTGTGGCTGAATTCAATATGGCAACTACATAAGGTTAAATACTATGCAATTGCAAATAAAATAAAAATGTTGTAAGTAATAAACATTGTTGGTACAGTGTATTTTTCTAGCATGAGAATAGACAAGTGCCATTTTCTAAATAGAAAATAATAAAACACTTTTCTATTTATTTATTTATTTTTAATCTGTGCATCAACTGCATTTATTGGCAGCAGATATAATATTATGAAGATATTGGAATTTCAGATTCGTGGTTTCTAAACCTGTTTCATTATTTTATGTGAATTTTGATTCGTGGTTTCTAAACCTGTTTCATTATTTTATGTGAATTTTGATAAAATCTGTATAAGAACTTCAGAATGCAAACAATTATATAAAAAATCTTTATATTCTCTAAAACAAAACAAAACAAAAAAAACCGAATTTAGTTTTTGAGCAACATTATGTTTTAAATTTAAATATTAAAAAAAAAAATCAAACCAATTTGATATTTTGAAATTTAAATTCGGATAATTTTCGCTGAACTAATGAAAAATAAACAAATAATTAAAATTATCTGCTATAAATAAAAGATTCTAATGATGCTTTGAATGACTAACTGTCTGCAAAATGAAGTTGCAACACATGAAATTTTGTGCATTATCAAACTACATTTTACATTATCATGCTACAATTTTAGTTGATGATTAACCAAAGAAACGATGTTAGTATTAACTTACTTCAGTAAAGAAAGTAGATTAATAAACTGACGCTTTAAAAATTACAATCTAGGCGAGAGAAAAGATCGCCAGTGCAAGAATGAATCTCAGAATTTTAGAACGTATCATATTTAAAATGATTCATTCATTCAATCGGACGAATTCCAGAAAGATTGAATTATTCCATTGATACCATCCAGTGTAGTTAACTAATTACTTATTTATCAGTACAACAGTTGAAATGGCAAATGACTTTTTTTTAATCTCTGGTTTAAAAACTGACATTAACCAAAACAAGACTTACCAAAGAATCTAAGCTTAATTTTCATGAGTTTTTCAAAATAGTGTCAAATTTTATAACCGAAAAAATATTTAAGTGTCATATTCATGAATTTTGACTGTTGCTTTCTACCCCTTTTTTTATAAATAAATATTTTATTTTCTTAATTAAAATTAATCATGGATTGATTCACTATTCATAAATGAATTCGCCTATCGTGATTCATTATTTATGAAAAGATCGTCGTTGCGATTCATTCATTGTGTTAGCGTCTGTACTTTTGTTAACAATTTACTTCGTAACAATCGCTAATTTTTAAAATAAGTTTACTGATCAATATTCTTTACTAAAATAGATTCATGGTAAGACATGTTTTTTATTAGTAATTCTTTTAATAAAAATCTATAAATTTTGATTTGATCCTGGGGTTGGTACAAAATTTTCGTTTTTGCTGGTATAGTCAATTAAACAATCAAACCGAATATTTTATAATTTAAAGGTTTTAAAATTTACGAAATATTTAAAGCAAATACTTTCTTCGCGATTTTTTTACAAGTATATTTTACAATATGAAAACTATGTTCTGAGTTATTATTTAAGAAAACTTTTTAAATAAATTTTTAAATGTTATGCATGTGAACATATTTTTCTTATTTTCCAAAACAAATATTTTAAAATTTTTAAAAATATCATTTGGAAGAAAACTTTTACAGTCAACCTTTTTCTTTTTTTGCCCTTGTTGGATTATGTTGGTCATTGACTTTAAAAAAGTGCTTATTCTTTGTAGTGAACAAACAATGCTACATAATTTTGAGATTTTGCTATTGAAAAATTTTTGTACCCAACTATAGGGCATTTGAATAGTTTGAGGTAATTTAAATTTTTCTTTTTGGCAACACTGGATGTGTTTGTAAAAAATTGTTTTGTGTGTGCATTTTAACCCTCCAAACTTTCTATAGTGAAACAATCCAGAATAGAGCTACAAATATAGTAAATGTCAAAATACTACCTTTATTGATGCTGTACAGATCAGAAACTTAATTATCCTAAGATTGGGCTACCATTTTTTTTTTAATCTAATGTGTTGTTGAAACTTTTAAAATGTTACATAAAGAGACAATCCTACTGTCTCATTACACCTCTCTCTTCCCTATATTACACAATAAATGCTGAAAATGTATATTATTGAATGTGTATTCCAATAGATTCAGATTCATTCTTTATCGTACAGATTGCAAGATTCTTTGTGTTTTTATATTCTTGTCCTAATCCCCATCATTTCATCACTACACTATTTGCTTATTGCAATTACACCATCTCCAGAAATACTGTTTTTGTTTTCCAGTTTATAAAAGCCACATTAGATCTTTCTTTCTGCTGCAGTTTTTTTTATGCATCAACAAATCTTTCAATAATTGTACCTAGTATTTATCAATGTCATTATAGTTTCAATCTGTGATTCACACTATACTAATCTAATGATTGACAAAACATTTACCCTGTAAAATTTGACCTGTCACAAATCTACCGCCAAAATACCTGTTACATACCCCTTTATATATAGAGTACACTCCCTCAAATCCACACAGCTTGGGACCAGAAGTTTTGCAGATTTTAGAATTTTGCGGATTTCTGGTCATTGCTTTGTTTACATTTTTTAAAAAGTAATTTGAATGTAATTAATAATGAAATCAAAGGTATAATGAATGGTTACAATATGCTAAAATATTAAAATAAGTAATAAACTAAAATAATAAAAAATTAGATAGTTTTTAAAATGATAAAAATACTAAAAGCAAAAGTTAAATTAATAAATCAATAATATACAATTAAATATTCATTATAGAGATGAAATATGTTTTTCCTAAATTATTCAGTGAAACTTGCCTCATAAAGGGACATTACTAATTCACATCAAGATCATAAAATAATGAAGCTTTATTTCAGGATTTTAGCCAGACTTGATAAGTATAAGAGCTTGATTAATACATAAATATATTTGATAAGATTGTGACTACCAATGATATCAGCAATATCTTTACTTTTTCAGAAATAAATTATTCTTTCTTCATGAAAAAACATGAATTCAATAACCTTAACAAAAATTACAAATTAAAAAATATATGGAATTGATATAAAACTTAAAAAGATCAAATTTTGCACCTACATCTGAACTGAATGCTTCATTGTTTACATCTGTAAAATATGTGCGGATTTTAGAGAGTTGCAGATTTTAGGAGTGCGGATTTGAGGGAGTCTACTGTATATATATATATATATATATACAGTAGACTCCCTTACAGCCACAGCCCTAAAATCTGCAACTCTCTAAAATCCACTTATATTTTACTGAGGAACTGATGTAAACAATGGAACTTTCAGTTCAGATGTAGGAACAAAATTTGGATTTTTTATTTTTATATCAATTCCATATATATTTTAATCTGTAATTTTTGTTAATATGACTGAATTCATGCTTCTTCATAAAGGAAGAATAAATTTATTTTTGAAAAATATCACAATATTTTTCATATTAATGGTAAACACAATCATTTTGCCAAATATATGCACTTATCAAGCTTTTTCTATTATTGAGTCTCGCTAAACCTGAACTGAATTCATAAATGACAGCTAATCAGTTGCTCACTGGTTTTTTAGACCTTGTTTCTTTTGTTCTGGTTTGTGTCAAATAGATAAATCCTTGCTGCATGGCAGTGTTGCCTCCTATCATCTTTATGATAATAGCCTAAGTCATGTTACTGTCATCAATAGTTTTGCACTTCATTTTTTATATATTATGCTATTTTGGTACTTTAGCTATTCGCTGGGGATAAATTGCCAAATACTGTTCCATCGCTATCATTTTGTTTATATTGTAATAGTCCTAGTTATGTGACAGTCAGGTATAACTTCGCTTTTAATGTACAAAGCTTTGTTTTGATTAAAAAATAAATTATTTTTTTTAATAAAACTACATAAAAGTTCCCATGATCATAAAGATTTCTTGGTATTTCTATGTTAACCAGGTGCAAATCTCGTCAAAAGTGT
>CAXHSM010000921.1:1343300-1436193 GCA_964019185.1 Maratus speculifer
GATTTCGTGAAGAGGTCCTCATATAAAAGAAGAAAAAAGAAAAAACGCTGTACAATGGATGTAGAGGAATTCGGGAGGGAGGGGCGTCCCCTTCAGGGGGGAATCCCCTTACCTCCCTCATCTCTTTATTTTTTCTGGAATTCTCAACTTTTTCATATTTATGAAGTGAATTTCTTTCCTATCAGCCAAGGGTGATATTGATCCGAATTTTCAGAAAATTACGAAAAAGTTAAATCAATCGTTTCATAAAATTAAATAAATAAATCCAAAAATTCGCACATAAAATATTTTGGAATTTCCACAAAGTTTGCTTAAAAAAATCAATGTCGTCGATTGTTCGCAGAAAAATCGTCAACTTCGTAAAAAAAAGGTCAAATTTCGTAAGAAATTCATTAAAAAAAATCTCAATTCTTTTCAAAAGATCGTAAGAAAACGCCAAATTTCATCAAAAGTTCGCGAAAAAAAGCATTTTTGTCATCACATCTTTAAAAAAAGTAAAATTTTATCAAATGATCGTGAAAAAAATAACATTTTTTTTCAACAGATCGAGAGAAAATGGCAAATTCTGTCATCAGATTGCGAAAAAATGGCATATTTCGTTAACAGATCGCGGAAAGAAAAAAATGCACAGTGCCGAAGAGGATCTCTTTCTACCCCTCTCCTTTTGTAACAATTAAGAAAATTTGTTGTGAATTTCAGAAAAAAACATGTTTAGTCAGAAACATCCCTGGTATCAGTGTTCAATTTAAAAAAAAATATTCAGTCACTAAGGAATCGAATATGGTTTTCCTTTCTTCCTAAAAAGTAAAGTATCGTTCAAAAAATATCGTAGAAAATGACATTTGAAACCGTTATATGACGCATGTCAACGAAAAGAGGTCGCCATGTAGGAGCAGAAATAAAATCAGTAGTATCTTTTTAAATAGATACAATTTACAATAAAATCTAAATATCTTTTAAACAATAGTAGGAAACACAGCGTTCAAAGCAAAACCGATTTTTGATACTTGACGGCGGGAAGAGGTCATGTGGAACGGAAAAATGAAAAACGCTAAACGATTAATAAAAGGAAAGGTGGAGAGAAGTTGCTCATTCCTTCATTTTTTCTGATATTCTATCTCAAGATTTTACTTATTTACGAATCGATTTATTTTGTAGCTGTGTGCAATTTGCAGAAATTTGTATTCTCATAGTAAGGAATCGAATAGCGCTTACTTTTTTCTTAATAAAAACAAATCTTTTATACAGTACTGTGGAAACATGATGTTGAAACCGATTTATAATGTTCAACATCGTAAGGAGTTAGTCATATTGGACTTGAAAAAGGGAAAACGCTATAAATTTGATGAAAGAAAAAAGGAGGGGGTAAGGGTGCTCAGTTCTATTTTTTCCCTATAATTATATCTCAAAATTTTATACTTAAGTTGTTTTAATCTATTAAACTCAATCTATTTTTTTAAGAATAAATTTTGCTGTTAGGAATAATTAAAAAATTGCTAAGTCACAGTTTGATTAAACTTCATTATTATGCTGCATTACGCGGAAATAAAACTTAATTTAATAAAAAGAATTAAAACTAATTCTAAATTAATTAGGATGAGCGAAGCGAATCCTCTACTAGTCCACTCAAATTACAATTTGTCGTACGCTTTACAAAAAAACTATTCAATATTTTGGCTTGAAATTAAACACAAAAATAAATTATGATCTGTAGATTTGCACAATATTATTTTTTTTACAGAATAACCTTTTAAAAAAATATTATTTTAATTAATTTATTTTACATGTTTTTCCATTACGGACGAAATTTTGGAAATAAAAAATGAAACGCATGTTTTCAGAAGAAAAGAAATCATGGAGTTGCAATTACAAGTAGAATCATGATTAATTAAATAAATAAAATGTATTTTCTTTATTCCGGCAAAATCGTTTGCACTGATGACTCTTACGCATATTAAAATAATTATATTATGATTTTTTTGTGTAAAGTGGCAACAAAAGAATAGTAAACAAATAAAATTAATTGTTAAATTCGTTATATAAAGAGTTCTTTGAATTTCAAAGGTTGAAATTTGAACCTAATGAAACATATATTATTATTTTGTTACATGTAGTATTATTTTTAAATATTTCACCGTTTTATTTTAAACAATTTGCCGTTTCAAACAATGGAGCACATTAGCTTTGTTATAAAAAATGCCAAGAAAACGTACACTCACTGGTTGAAAAGAACGTGAATATGATATATCTTTGAGGCAAGCAGCTAGATGTCAGCGTAAAAAACGACGGCACAGATGTCGTATACACATCACATTGGTGCAATTTTTTTCCGACGCCAATTTGGCAAAAACTTCGTTTTCAAATACCAGTTATCATACTTATTTTTAAAAAATGAATACCAATAAATTTTAAAAAGTTTAATTTATATCTATAGAACAAAACATTTTTTATTATTTGAAAAAAAAAAAAATAAATAAATAAATAAAAATAAACAATTTATTAATAAATAAGCAACATCCGCGTTACCATGTGAAGCAAAATAACAACATTTTGTTGCCAGTTAAGTACTCCGGTGCGTATATGTCATTGGCGTCTGAAAAGAATATAGCGCCTATGTGGTGCGTATTTGACATTTGAGCCAAAACGACGACATGACGAATCTATTCTTACAAGGAATGCATGTACTCGGAGAAATGCTTTAAATTCCGAATATGCACTACGACATTTAAAATTATATTTTTGTAAAATTTGTCATCGTCATTACTTTAGCATGCATATATTCAATCTGCCGGATCTTGTAAGACTTGCCATGAATGTATAGTAAATAATGAACTAAATATTCTTTCTGTAACTAATAATATGGTACATGGATCCTGGTCCACTTCCCTAAATATTGATGATTTTAACTTTCGTTGAGGAGAAATTAATTGCCCCATTTCATCCAGTTATTACTGTTTATCGAATTAAATTCGTCAGCTTTAATACAGTAGGTATTTCAAGATATTATAGAATTTTGTATTTTATTGCCTCATTCCATTGATACTATATCACAGTACATTTTTGGGTACTACTTGGCTATCTCATCAACCAAAAATCCTACGCCAAATTTCAGGATTAAATTCCAAGGTACTATTTGGTTATCCCGTCGACCAATTTTGTCAAATTGTACAAATCGTCAAACAGAAAGCCAAATTATACATATTGAGAAAAAATTTATTTTCAATAATGAAAAAGCAAATAATTAGTAGAATATTAATAAAAATACAAATAAAAAGTCGAAATAGAATCACTTAATGAAAATTCAAACATCTTTAGCGTATTTAATGTCATTGAATGAGCCATTCACGGTCATCCAATGCTGGTATTTACTCTTATAGTTTGGCGATAATTTTTTGGTCGACGGGATAACCAAGCAGTATCAATTGGTTATCTACTATTGGTTGGTACTCCTTGGTTATCCCGTTAATCAATTTTCGCCAAACTATTTGCTAAATTACACAAGTTGGCATATTTTTTTATTTTAAATAAAGAAATAACAAATAAATTAATAAAACATTAATAAGAATACAAATAAAACTTCATATTAAAAATCACTTGATGGACAGGGATGAACTGGAGGATATACGTGTGTACCAACCGTATACCTTCTGGATTTTTTAAAGGAACACCGTATACCCTCTGCTGCTCAAGAAAGCTTTAGTACAAATATTCTAGAGTATATCCTCTGTATTGAACGTATACCCCATGTTTCTCTTACAACTTCGCCTCTGTATCATGGCGTAACGAACACGTGATACGAGTTTGATGTTATGTGAATGTGACATTTTTATCACCATTATTGGCATTTAATCTTTTAGTCTGGTGATACCTTTTTTGGTTGACGTGGTAGTCAAGTAGTACAAATAATATTTAAAAAAATATCATTACTTTCAAATAGTTATCTAATGAAATAGTGCTTCGCGAATCCAAACAAAGCATGGCTTTTGCTAGTGATAATTTATAAAGTATTTTAAGGCTTTTATGCTCATTTCCGGGATTATTTGAATTTTTATGTATTTATTTATAAAACCGTTTTTAATACGCATTTGCATCTTAAAATTAATCATCGTTTCAAATTTCATGCTTTTTTCTCTAACAGTCTACAGCGTTCTAGGTGTAGTGGCACCAACAAAAACTGCCTATGATGAAACAAAGACTGTCATCATTAATTTGACAACATTAATTTTGAAATCGGCTCTGTATTTATATTCCATAGAAAACGCAATTTAGAAAGTTTTTAAGATGCAGATGAAGAGTTGTGGTATATAGCAAAGGATGTGATTATATTTCCATTGGTCAAGATGCTGTGGCATGTGGAGTCATAAACTTAGAAGAAATATATGATAATACTGAAAAATAATAATAAATAATAATAAAATAGCGCAGAAACAGATGATAACGTTCATTCCGATGAAGATGAATCACAAGTGCCAACTCTGTCGATGCAATTACGGCATTTGAAACTCTATAGACCTTTATACATGCATATGAAATTATGGAAAATAACCAGAAAAAATGTTGGATACCTTGAAAATTTACTTTTTGTTTTTAAAAAAATAATGAACGAAAAAACAAACGAAATTATTGATTATTTAAAATAAATATTAATTTTCTATAACTTCCATTTATTTCTTTTACAGTTTAGTAAGCAACAAAATAGTATTTCTTAATATACTGTATACATTGCATGGATTAGTAATGCATAAACGTTGTATTTTTTCGTATTTTGAAGTTTAACCGCATTCATCATTTTCCTTCATTTATTAATTCTTTCCCGCACTCCTTGCAAAACGTATATATATATATATGTTACCGTTAAAGCATATAATTCAGTTATTTCATAAAATACCTAGTTAATTCATGAAATAACTAACCAAGTCCGTTAAAATGTTTAAATTATTGGATTTCATGATTTAAATAGTTGTTTTATAGAATAACGATTATCTAATTTTTATAATTTAAAATAAACAATTTGACATTAATACAAATCGTTTTTTATAAATTACTGATCATAAAATGGTTAAAATCATTCAAAAAATACATTTCCAATTATTAATAGATGATTTTTAAAAAATATTATATAAAATCAATATATATATAATTATTTTTACTTTTTTCTATCTTTAAAAAATGAAAGTATTGGATTCGTGAAAATTTTCGAATTCTGCTTTTTAATGTGTTTTAAGGATTAGAGATTCCAAAAAGCATGTATTTACAAAAAGGCTTGAGATTGTGATTCTGTTATTTTATCAGTCTGTATGTGATATAAATATTTTGGGCACTCAATCTCAAGAATTAATATAAGGAATTTTATAAAAATTTATATTAAGGCAGACCTTGATAGACAATATTTCTGATTTGTTTTCTGTTGTAAATCGCTCAACAGGTTGCGTTGTTTTGCTGCATTTTTATGCAATTTACGCAAGAGCTACATCTCAAGATTTAATGTACGTAATTCATTCAAAATTCATATTAAGGTAGTACCTGATACAGATTGATGCTGATTGGTTTTTGGTGTAAATCGCTCAACAGGTGGCGCTGCTATGCTGCACTTTTCACGATTTTCGAAATAGCTCTATCTCAAGAACTAAAGCACGGAATTTTATAAACATGCATTGATGTTGTTTACATTTTGATCGCTTAAACGGTTGCGCTGTTATGTTGCCTTTTTAAGATTTCCGAAATAGCCCTATCTCATAAATTAATGCACGGATTTTCACCAAACTTCAGATTTAATAAATTTGTGATAGGAAATAGTTCTGTTCATGTTTGGTGTCAATCGCCAAACAAGTGGCACTGCTATGCTGAATTTTCCTGATTCCTGCGATAGCTCTATCTCAAGAATTAACGCACAAATTTTCACCAAACTTCAGATTCAGCATATACATGATATGAAATAGTTCTGTTTATGTTTTGGTGTAAATTGCCTAAAAGGTGGCAATGATATGCTGAATATTTTTGATTCCTGCAATAACTTATCTCAAGTACTAATGCACGTATTTTTTCGTCAAAATTCAGTTTTAGATATAGCTCTATTATTATTATCGCTGTTTATAGTTTGGTGGAATTCGCCCAACAAATAGCCTTTTTATGTTGCATTTTCTCGACATCCATAACACTCCTATTTCAAAAACTAATGCACGGAATTTTATGCCTTTAGAATTCTCACGATGATCATAGATTGTCAATTAAATTTGGCACTGTGATAAGGATTTCTGAAGTATTAACATGCATAAAATTGAAGAAAGTTTTAACAAACTAGTTATATTAGTACAATAAGTAAAAAAAAACAGAATACAGCATGGCAATTCATATATTTAAATTTTCATAACTTATAATTAATAATCATTATTAGAACAAGGATTCTAAGCACTATTTCATAAAAAGCATCTTATTGATTGAACTTTTATTCCTGTAAAACTTTTTTTAAGTAAAAATATTGGATAATCCCAAATGAAAACCTCTAACACGAATACGCTTGCAAATTTTTGCAAGTTCTAATTAATCAGTTGCAGCAATTCCAAAACTTTCTTCTGTCTCATACATGTTATTTCTTCCTGAAAAATCCAGCTTAGCAGCGTCACTTGTTGGGGGATCTGCATCAAAATGTAGTCAGCAACATCTTACATCATTTTCAGACTGAATTTGAAGATTGGTGAAAATTCGTTTATTAGTTTCTGAGAAAGGTCTATTGCGGAAATCTTAAAAAATTCTGCATAACAGCACCAATTTTTGGCTGATGTACAACAGAAACTTATAAGGATAAATTTTTATAAGCTATTAACTGAATCTGAAGTTTCATGAAAATCCATCCATGAGTTCTTGAGATTTACAGCTATTGCAAATTCGAGAAAATTACAACAATTTGCATCAAAAAAGTAAAAAACACTAATCTATATCAGGAACTAACTCAATTTGAAGTATTATAAAAATATGTGCATTAGTTCTTGAGATAAAGGCATAGTAAAATTTGTTAATAATGCGGCATAGCAGCGCCAACTATTCAGCGATATACACAAAACAACTAATTAACTCCAGTTCATATCGTAATCTAACTGAATATAAAATTTGTGAAATTCCGTTCATTAGTTCTTGAAATAGAGTGCCCGCAAAATTTGTGTCTCATACAGACTCACAGAGTGACAGACAGACATTTTCTAAAAACTCTCAAATTTTGTTCTTTAACTTCTGAAACGTGTAAATCCATCTAAAATTGGAATTGGAATATTTTAATGCAATTATAGCTGATTAAAATCTACTATAATTGATTCAAGCGGATTTCTCGTAATGTATTTAATACTTTAACCGTTAGACAGTCGTTATTCTATAAAATAATTAGTTAAATCGTAGAATCTAATATTTTTACATACCTTAATGGACTTGGTTAGTTATTTCAAGAAATAACTAGCTATTTTATGAAATAACGGATTATACGCTTTAACGGTAATACACACACATACATATATATAATATACCCCTTAAACAAACTTTAATCCAAAGGTCATGGTTGCCGTTCTGCAACTCTCCTGCATGCTACCCTTTTGTACAGAAAACCAGATCTTCAATTCACATATTCATTAAATGATAGATGTTCACTCCAATCTGAACAACTGTTACTCTAATCGTTCATAATTTTGAACAGTGTTTAAGATATTTTAATCAAAAATTAATCCAACTTCACATAAAATGGAATTATATTTTTGTAAGTACTGATGATGTATTGCAATTCATCACTATAATTAATTCCACTTACTCCTCCGGTTCTACTGAAGCGATTTTAATGTAACTTACACGGTTAGATAGATATTACTCCAGGGAAAGTTTTCGTATATAGCATATCGTTCAATATAGATTAGTTATAGAATTATGACAGAAAGTTCGCTTATTTTGTGAGAAAGGTTTGTCATTTTATTTCTTTATCGTTGCTGAAATAAAGGAAACAGCTAGTATTTCGCCTCAAAAAATAAAAGAAAAAACTGCTGCTAAATTTATTTAAAATTTTTTAAAAATTAAAAATCAGTTTTGTTTGGTGATAATATTTAAAGAAGAAAATATTTTATTTAAACATAAAAAGAAATTTTCGCAATATTTAAAAAATCACTCAGTTGAAATATTACATTTAAAACAGGATTTGGCAATTTATCTTTTGCGCGAAGTTAAGAAAAGTGCATTGGAAAAATTGATAAGATAATATCAAGGAAGTTCTTCATAAGTGCACGATCGGAAATATTTTGAAAAGTTATGGAATATTTTTCTCATGAGTATATATTTGTTCAGAAGACGTATATTAAGAAATATAATGAAAGTTACGTAGCAAAGATTCTATTTAAATTACCAGAACCACATGTAGCACCAAGCTGAGAAACCTGGAATTCAAGAATTAGCTAACGAAAGTGAATAAGTCGAACTTGATAAATGTTCAGTTATCACTCTTTGCAATCACTGTAATTACTAATCCGCACACGTTGGGGCCAAAGATTGTGCGGATTATGGAATATTGCGGATTATAGAGTATTTTGGATAATGTATCATTTTATTATTCCTAGAATCTAAATTAAGAGCATAAATAGAATGAAAAAAAGAGCTCCTCGGCTAAAGCTTAGTTTCCGAAAGATGGGATCTTGAGAAATCAATCAGAGTTCGCCTGTAGTTGAAGGTTTCCATTTGTTTTTCGTGACGTTGGCGAAACCTCTGCAGTTAATCACTATGATTGGTTACATGGATTCAACCTTACCAACCCATAATACCCATTCTCAGCTAGTGCTGTGTTACTGCTAGGACGCGCGACGCACACAATATAGTGCGTTTTCATTGGTTATTTACTCTCCTGAATTTACACAAACTGAAATAGCTACGAATGGAAAGTCGGCATTTCGAACATTCAGTAAGCTTAGGTGCGTTCCGTAATGAAGTTTAGTTTTTACTGTTAATAAAATAAAAAAGTAAATTTAAAAAAGTACATGTTTTATTATTATATTTTTTATTATTTTTTTTTATTCTTTGTTTAAAAAAATCATTTTTGGATGACGGATTTGTAAACTTTCTTAACTATTTATTTCATTGTTTACATTCGTAAAGTAATGCGGATTATAGAAAATTGCGGATTATGGGTGCGCGGATTATAGATCCTTGACGGCATCTCTCATTTTAATAATATAGTAACAAGAGAACATTTTAATTTCTGGTGATCATAATGGCTACATTTCCTTCCCAATCTCTACATTAAAGATCTACCATAAAAGTGTTTTTTCTGAATAGCCAAAATTTTGCTTAACAGTTAAGATAATGTAACAGCTAAATACTGTTCGCATCGTATTAAGCAAGTTCGAAAATACTTTACAGGTGAAAGTTCATAATTAATGAAATGCAATTCATAATTTTGTTTGATCAAGAAGTTCATTTGGAAAAGAGACCAACGGAGCGGGCATAGCCAGCTAGATTATTCATATTAAAAATACATACACATTAAGACAGACATGAACACAATTAATTCAATAATAAATCATTAATTAATTAAATTCAGACATTAATTTATGTGTTCTTTAATATATATTTCGAATAGATGGATTATTAAAAATTATTCATCGTATTTTCCGTCACTGTGTGCCGTGCGGTTGTCAAGCGATGACATTTCTCAGCATAATTTATAAAAGAGAAGTTGCAAGGCTAGGTTGTCGGTCAGTTTAGCTTAGATGGTAGAGCATCAACACAGTACGCTGTGGATTCAGGTTCAAATCCTTGCTCCAGCTAATTTTTCACCCCATGTTGGATCATTGTGTTCATGTCTGGCTTAATATTTATGCATCTTTAATAATTTAATGTATAATTAATGCATGTTTTCATTAATGTATGTGATATGCATGTGTGTAATAGTTAATTGACATGTTCATTAATAATTAATCAGTAGGGAGTGTTTACTTTTTTTCTACGAATGTACTTTTAAGCTTTACCAATTCTATCAATGTTTACAAAGATTATTTTTAATATATATATATATATATATATATATATATATATATATATATATATAGTTTTTCTTATGCATCTATGCATTATATCTTTCAGACATTGACACCATAATTATTTTCAATTCGCCTTATAAACAGCTTTTGGCAGTATGGTAAAATGACAGTTAGGAAGCTTCATTTAATTCTGTTGCATACTAAGCCAAACATCAACTTACTACAGCAGAGTAATATGGATCTGAGGGCTCTCGAATATAATTAATTCATTTCAGAAAAAATGTCAAATTAATATTTGAATCATTTGAGTTATAAGTAAAATGCTTTTGTACTTAAATAATTTGAAGGTTAACTTGAATACTTGGAAAAATCCTCGCATTTAACATGAGCAGCTATTTAAATAAACAATGAAGACAAAATATCATAATTTAAAACATTTATTTGTGAAGACAAAACACATACTTGACATACATGACTTACAAAACAGGTGATTTCATGGCCAAAAAAGAAGGAAATAACTTGAAATGTACTTAAACATGTTAGTATTAATGGTAAACTTTTGAACTCTCAAAAGATATTTCAAACAATAAATGCACATCTATAGTGATACTGTAACTTCATTTAACTTATAATAGCATATGTGATATAACCTCATCAAAAATTACTTTAATATTTCCAAAATTGCACTGAAGTTGGAAATTTAAATTACTTATAAGTTTTCTACAGTATTACAAAATATTTCAAAATCCTACTTAGAAAAATATACTGCAAGGAACTACATTTGACTGAATTATCATCTAATATGCATGAAAAACATTATTTGAGACATACCATAGACGAATTTTAATTCACTGGTGCAAGAAGTTAGGCTGAACAAAAATAAATACAATTTAAATTTTATAAATGTGCATTTTAACTTTTAAAAATAAATAAAATAATTTTAACTGAAAAAAGAATATATATATATTTTTTTAATTTAGATTTAAAAAATGGAAATTAAGCATTTGATCAAATTGGTGCCTAAAATACAAGGTCTGTTTTTTCTTCTATACATTTATATTTCTTCACGGTTGTAAAAGCAAAAGGATTAAGCATTGTACAGGCAAAAAAAAAGAAGTTAAAAAATCTCTAGAAACTCTAAAGTAAATCATCCTATAAAAATGTGTCAGTTACCAATCAGTTAGCAAATAGGTTTACTATCAGTTTTATGCATAAACATTTATAAAATATTCATCTAACCATGATTGGAAAGAAGGATTTTTTTAAAATCACAACAGCCAGATTTTTAAAAAAATGTATTTTAAAAATCTAAATATTTAAAAAATATATCTACAAATAAAAGTTACAAATGATATTATTCAAACTAAGATCCAATTTATTATGAATGAAGACAAAGATTTTATTGCATTACATATTACTAATAGTGTAATGCATTCAATAAATGATATTTTAACTTTTCCCTCCACTGACAAGAAAACTCTTGTAAAATGCAATAAATAAAACCTTATTAATTAATAACAATAACAAAAAGAAAATTTTTACATCTGAAACAGTAAAACTTTTTTCAAGCATTGTAAGTATTTCTAAGGCAGAGCACGTTCTTTATTTATAGATCAATATTATCAAATCAGATTTGCAAACAGTTACGTTTGACTTAACACAAAACAAAATATAAAAGATGAGGCATTTATTGATTCAATGAGGAAAAAAACTGCTAAAGATCAACAAAATTATCGATTTTTCTATGTTCTGAAATGTTTAGATCAATTTCTAAAAGAAAATTCAAATACCAATGCCAATGAAAAAATTTCAACAGCAGATTAAAAATTTATTTTTCATTTTCATAAAGTTTTTTAATTATAAATACATATGTTTAGATGCTTTTTCATTTCTGAGATGAAAAATACTTTTATATGATCTGTTAAAGATGAGTATCTGTAAAAATTTGCGATATTTCTTGATATTACTCGGCCTCTTTACGAAGAATCATTCTTTATATTAAGATGTGTTTACAACAAAAAGATGAGGAATCATTATTTGCAATGGCAAATTAGAAAAAAAACCTTGGAAGACATCCGATTTCGGCATTTAAAACAATAAAAGATTATGTCTTATTTTACAGCCAGCATCTCAAAGCAAACTTCAGAAATGAAAAAAAAAATATTGCGCTTAAAATAGCGTAAAATCATTAAAATAGGTTGCAGTTTTTTCACACATAAATCATTACGTAATTGAATAGTTTTGTACGATCCTATAAATCTGTCATATCCTTTCCCCACGACATATATATTTATATAATAATGCAAAAGATGTTATTAAAATAGTACAATTAAGTAGCACAACAAACTTCATACAGTTAGTATTAGCTATTTAATAATTACAAAACATGCAATTGCCAAGTTCTAATTAGAAAAAAAATCAGTAAATTTTCTTTAAGAAATATGATTTTTATCTTTTCAAAGAGTTTTTATTTTTGCACGTTAAAAATACAGATTGTAAATTAAACTAGTTAAAATAATGTTTAAAGAGTGTAGTAGATTTTAAAATATACACACTACTGCATCATAAACAGAATTCCATGTAGAGAGAACTTTTAACTTATAACTTTAAATTATTATAAATAAGATAATGTATTTTTTATCTTTATAAATATATTTAGGGCAATACTAAAGGTCTTCAGTATCCTCAAAGTGTCAATGAATTTGGATCATTGAATATTTCTTGGGCCGCAGGTTGAGTATAAATGCTGAAAAATAAATAAAAAATAATTTGCATCTGGTGTGCCACAGAGAGCATATTTCAGTGCATCCCAGAAACTCATAATAAATTTAGAGGTCGTGCAAAGCGAAAACTGTGCCCGGGACAAAGTCTCAGTTTCCCCTCCCCCCCAACCTCGATCTTTTTCTTGTGGCAGGGAAAAAAATGACATTTCTAGTATAAATTTGGCGCTCACTAAATTTCTGCGCCCGGGGCGACTGTCCCTCTCGCAAATAGATTCATTTAATAATTTCTTCCTTTAATAATTCAATTAAAAATACAGTCAATCAGAGTAACTCTGCTCCACATTTACGAAATTGTAATCCATTCTGCTACAGTGAAATTTTGACGAATTATTTCCAATGAGCAGCTAAAGTCACACTGCTGCAATCTACATAAAGACACAAAAATTTTACCGTTAACTCTAGTGACATAGATTTAGCCTCTTTTCTCTCTTTTGGACCAAAGTTACATTGAAAGGTCAGTTATCCTGATTGACAGTTCCTCATTAAAATCAGGTCCTTATTACAGTATGGGCAAACAGGATTTTGTCCATGTGCTCCAGACCTTAATGGCCCCCAAATCCATGCATTAAATTAATAGATATTTACTTCCTTTTTCCATTTCGAATTCTTCTATATACAGTCAAAGATCGATAATCCGCGCACCTATAATCCGCAATTTTCTATTATTCGCGTTACTTCATGAATGTAAACAGTGAAAGAAACAGTCAAGAAAATTTAATAATTCGTGATCCAAAAATGTTTTTTTTTAAACAAATAATGAAAAAAAATGAACATACATTTTATGTTATTATAACTCTTTTATTTTATTAAGAGCAAAAAAACGGATTACGGCATTATGGAACACATGTAATTATTTTTATTTAAATACACATAAATATATATATAAATTCTTTAATAAAATAACTTTAAAAAGGCATTTTTGAGATAGTATATTAAATTAATTAATAGATTTCATATTTATCTTTTCACATTATACTGATTATAGAATTAAAATGCTCTCAAGAAATAATAAAATGACGTATTATCCATAATACTCTATAATCCCCAATATTCAATAATCCGTACAATTTTTCGCTGAAACGTGTGAGGATTATAGAAATTCGACTGCATTTTGAAGTTACTAAATTCATCATAAAGTGATGTAACAGATTGCTAAAATTATGTAAAAGAGTTTTGTAAAAACTTTGTACTTTTATTGAGGTATTTAACTTAGAATGGATGGAGCTAACAATTTTCTTTTATTTATATCCAATGTGCGAAAATGTGTTTATTCTTTACACATACACATATGAGTAACCATCTGTTCTATTTCAATAATGTTGCAATGTTTCGAAAGGGGCTCCAATTAGTCATAATTGGGCTCTGATAAAATAAATCACAAATGACATTTTCCTATAGAACAATGTTTCTAACGTGGCGCGTACGCCCCAATGGGGGATAATTTGACTTTTTAGTGAGCAATTTCAAATTTGTTATTCCTCTATTCACTATTAGTTTTTTTTTTTTTTTTGAAATGTAATTTTTGCAGATGAAAAATAAACAGAATAGATGCAAAATTAAAACAATCAGTTTTTGCTATTGAATTTTTAAAATGTTCGATCCTTGCAAAGTTTGTAATATATTTTACATCAACATAATTATCGAATAATTTTTTTTAAGTATTTTGACATCGTTTTGTAAACTTAAATCTCACTATAATTTTTCTGGGCCTGAATTTTGGAATTTTTTGAACACTTTTGGTAATTTACTAAACGTGCTTTCAATTTTTATTTCTATCTATATGTCAAAGAAATATCTTTTACACAACAATCTATTTAAAAGTACATATGAATTTGACTGTCTTGAACACATTTAACCTTAAAAAATACATGAAATATCTGGATAACTTAACTGCCTATTTTATAACTCTTGTAAATTTCAAAAAGCATCAAAGTGGATAGTAAATATACATGACTCTGCAGCAGGTATCCTGCACAGCAATAAATTTAGATGATAACATACACATTATAACCCTTTATCAACGAAATTATGAAAATTTTATATTTTAAAGCAATCTACGTAAAGTGGTTAAAACTAAATTAAAAGATTTACATAATCATTTAATAAATTTTTGAAGGATTTTAGAAAGATTGAGAAGTATTAATTAAATTTGAATTTTAAGGGATTTTGTGTAATATTTATAACCCCACTCATATCTTTTATTTTTAGTTATTTTCTTAGTCTTTTGTGGAATTATAGAATGTACAAATATGATGTTCTTAAAGTATAACTATAAAAATATTTCCGCAATTAAAAGTTCTCCTCCCCCTCCTTCAGAGCCAAGAAAGTTGAAAAAATGCAAAGGCAAAAGAAATCATCTTTTTAAAAAAATTTTTGTTTTGCATAACCAATAATGGTTTTAGAATAAGATAAAGTAATGTATCTGTAACTCATTTTAAACAGTATTACAACTAACTGACGTTATTTTAATGGTACTTATAAGTAACGTCGGTAGACAAAGAGTTGAGGGATCTCTATCTTATTAAACAAGTCGTTGGAGGCCACCGTAATACTTACCCATCATGGATATGTATATGAAAATAAAACATGTGAAACTATTTATACAATGCATTGCAATTCATAAACAAAATTTAAATATTGTTAATATACATAGTAATGCTATATTAAAGAACTGCTGATGCACCAATTTCGACAAATTATATAAAACGCCAAACTACTCAAGTAGTACCGAACTGCGTAAAAGAAACATCCTTATAACTCCAAAAATAATAATTCTATTAACTAACAATTAACTGCGTCGGATTAAGCGTCTCATTTCCAATTAAAATATACTTCTGAATTGAAATTTGAATGAAATACAGGGTCATGAAAAATCGAAGAATGTGGAAAACAAGATTACAAATATCTCGGCAACTAATAATTCGATCGACTTCGTTCTATATGCAAAATATGTGTTATTTTATTGCCTTTTACGTCCATTCCTTAGAACAAAAAAATTCGAAAATTTTTATATACCTTTCATCAGAACGAATTTTTCGAGAGTCCGAAAAAAATAGTTCCGGATAATCGAGGTTGCTGATATTAAATAGGATTCGTCCCATTCTTACATACTAACTACATACAAAATTTCAAGTCTCTATCTCAATTTGTTCGAGAGATAGAGCGTTTACAGACAGACAGACAGACAGACAGACAGACAGACAGACAGACAGACAGACAGACAGACAGACAGACGGACGGCAAAATTTTTTTTCTAAAAATATGTTTTTCGGAATCTCCACTATCTAAAACGTGTAAATCCGTCAAAAAAAATTTTTCGATTTTCAAAACGATTGCAAGACTTACCCTATACTACGTATGATGGGTAAGTAAAAAGTCAAAATCAGTGGTTATCAAAGTAATTCTGGCTCTCTTTGTAATTTATGATACTTGCAATTTAAAGAATTTTCAGTGTTTTAAACAACAAAAATAAAAAAAAAATGTTTTTGGTATATTACAAAAGCTATAAACTAAATTGAAATGATAAATTATTAGATTGGAATAAAAGTGTATAAATAACGTTTTTATGTTCTTATGTAGGGTACTAACGCTATTAATATGCGTTTATTGAAGTTACTACAATAAATATGTGAACAAATTTTCAGTTTTTAAAAATCGTATTGTTAAAACTGTGTTTAATCTAATACATAATATCTCTTTTTATTTGGTTATTAATAAGAAATTTTCAAACCATTAGTTTTTGAGATATAGTTTCGATTGCAAAATTTTTTCAAATTTTGTTATGAATCATATAAAAACCAGTTTACATAATTTGTAAAATAATAGCTGCTTTTCAAGTAGTTAAGAAATTATTATTGTTTTAATAATCTCCGGGTTTGATAAATTTTATTGAGAAAACATTTCTCCGTGTTCTAAAATGTAAAACAGTGAAAATTTATTCTTCAGTGGCTATATTTACTAAGTTATGATACTTAGATTATAAATTGTGAACGTTTTACTTACCATAAATTAAAAAACAAACAAACATATATTTAGTTCCAAAAAAGCTGACATTCAAAGTTTCATACCTATATAAGTTTTTGACAAGAAAAAAAAATAAGTTTCTAACTATAAATTGATATTAATGGGGTAGATTCATTAAACGAAAAAAAAACATCCGTGTTCTAAAATGTAAAACAGTGAAAATTTATTCTTCAGTGGCTATATTTACTAAGTTATGATACTTAGATTATAAATTGTGAACGTTTTACTTACCATAAATTAGGCCTGAAGCACCGAAAGCGTCGTCCTGCCGCAGGCAAGGAGACGTGTTGGTGGACTCCAGAGTTGGAGGCTCAGAGGTCTAGAGTGCGTGCACTGAGGAGGTTGTACAAGCGGACGCTTGACCCGACTCAGAGAGAGAGACGTGAGGCTCTCTTTAAGCGTACGCGGGCAGATTACAAGCGAGCGATTCTGCAAGCTAAGCGTCGTTCGTTCCGAAAATTCCTTTCGGACAAGCTTTCTACCGACAAAATCGGCCAGGTCTGTGCGGTGGTGCGAGGCAGGTGGCGTCCTGAAGCTCCAGCTATTCTGGAGCTTCCCGACGGGGTGGTGGCATCCACATGGGATGACATCCAGGCAGCCCTTGCGAGACACCACTTCAGACAGGTCGATGAGGTAGTGCAGACAGCAATAGGAAGACCTGATGACCCGGACTTGTTTGACATCGGGGAGCTAGAGTTGGCTATCGACTCGATGGCGCTCGATAAGGCGCCAGGCCACGATGGATTCAGTCTGGGAATCATCCGAGATGTCTTCCGCTGGCACCCTCAGTGGTTGCTCGGCTTGTTTAATCACTGCCTTAGAGAGTCCGTGTTTCCGAGAAGTTGGAAGCGGGCAGTCGCCATCTACTTTCCCAAGGAAGGTAGAAGTAAGAGCGATCCGGCTTCCTACCGTCCTATCTGTTTACTTCCCGTCGTTGGGAAGATTTTGGACAAGCTGTGCGCAACTCGACTGATGGCCTTCCTCGAGTCGAACGGCGTACTCGATGGGAGACAATACGGTTTCAGACGAAATCGGTCGACCATTGATGCGCTCCATGAGGTGGTCAGGTACATCTCGCAGAGTAAGAGAACAGGCCATTTCACCTGTCTCGTTAGCCTCGACATCAAGAATGCCTTCAACAGCGCTCGGCGGGACGACTTGCTTCGCCTTCTGGCGGAGTACGGAGTCCCTCCCGAGCTCCTGGGCTTGATCGCATCTTTCCTTTGGGACAGATCGGTCATCTCGAACGCAGAAGAGCATTACTTCAATGTTGGGGTGCCGCAGGGTTCGTGTCTCGGGCCGGTCCTGTGGCTGGTGTTAATCAATAGCTTGTTGAAACGGCTGGGGATTGAGGAGGCTTGGACTGTACTTGTCTTCGCCGACGATATACTCATCCTAGCACGTTCCGTGGCTGTCTACAGGTTCGCTGACATAGTCCGGCGGGTTCTCGCAGAGATACTCGCGTGGGCTGTAGGATGCAGCCTGGAGTTCAGTTACGACAAGTGCTTGTACACTATCATACCACCTAAGGGAAAGATGGATTACGAACCCTCATTGCGAATCCGGATGGGTGAGCATAGGGTCAAGTTTTCCCCTCAGATCAAGTACCTAGGAGTGGTTATAGATAGGGACTACAGCTGGATGCCTCACTTGGATCTCGTCCGAGAGAAGGCGACCAGAGTCCAGTACAAGCTCACCAGATTGGCAACAGCTACGTGGGGGCTCAGGCCCGAAGTTCGAAAGGCAGTGTACTCGGTGGTGGCCGAGCGCATAGTCTTGTATGCGGCCCCTATCTGGTACTCCGGCAAAGTGGCTCTTCGTCAGAGACTGCTGAGCATCCAGCGAGGTCTCCTGCTGTGTGTCACCAAGTGTTACAGTACGGTGTCAACCGCTGCGTTGAACGTCTTGTCTGGGGTGATTCCCCTGGACCTCCGTGCTCGTATCGAACGCGACTTCGAGGCCCTCACGAGGTGGGGCGAAAGCGTTGATAGACCGAACCTCTCGCCAGAAATGGTGGAGGTTTGGAAGTACCGACCCCAACGACGCTATCCGGCACGAATACCTTGGACGCCGGATCTCAGCCGGAAGTCTCCGTATACGTATTATACGGACGGTTCCAAGCTGGTGGGCGAGAGGGTGGGTTGCGCCTACCATCTCGCCACTAGGGATGGTGTTGTTGCGGAGGGAAGGTTCCGTCTCTCGGATGGGTCGACTGTTTTCGCGGCCGAGGTCCATGCGATCAAGGAAGCGATTGCGGACGCCCTTCGGAGGGGTCTCAGTGAGCTCGATATCTTCTCTGATTCGAGATCGGCGCTTCAAGCTCTTTACGCTTTAGTGCCTCGGCACAAAGCTGTAGCTGAGATCAGGAACCTGGTTGAGAACACAGGAGTCAGGGTCCATATGCACTGGATTAAGGCTCATGTCGGGTACGCCTTTAACGAGCTGGCCGATTCCCTTGCGAAGGAAGCTGCGTGTCGACCGTCGGTCGACATTCTTGTTCCTCTCTCAGGACGTCAAGTCAAGAGGAAGCTCCTTGGTGAGGTTCTTTTGGATTGGCAGCAATGGTGGGACCGATCTGAGGACGGCCGGTTGACGTATGCGATTTACCCGAAGGTCTCCACTCGGAGAATACAGGGTGACTACTTTCTCAACCAGGTCCTAACGGGACATGGTGCCTTTGGCGACCATCAAGCCCGCTTCTTTAAAGGCAACCCTGCGTGCTTTTGCGGGAACGGGGTGAGCACGATTAGACATTGTGTCTATGAGTGCCCCCTGTGGAAGTCCATCAGGGAAAAGTACTTCCCGTCTAACTTCCACACTCGAACGCTGACCGATCTAGTCCTTGACAATTACAGCAGGAAAGGCATCGTCGACATCGTTGGCGACCTCTTGACAAGGACATTGGATCGGGTGGGTCGTCGGGCCAATTGAGCTTCCGACCTCCTCGACCGAAGTCTTCGAACGCATGATGATTTTCCAGATCATTCGAACGCAACACTCGATCTCGAGGAGTCCGAGGCCTCTTGTAGGCGCGATTCGGGCGAAGCGACTATACAAGGTTTTCCGGGTTTCCCTTGTACGTAACGAGAATTCGAGTCGCTTTCCTGTAAGTCCTCCCGGAAGGCTGGGTCTCTGGATCGGCGGTTGTTCAGGCAGCTTGTGCTACGACGCCTGCTTGGTCGCTCCAATCGGTGTGTTGGGCTCGGGCGGTGTTGTGCGGGTGGCTGCGGATGGTGAGCGGCCGAGGCCGCGACGCTAAGTCCATGTTCCGTGGACCGGGTGTCCTCGCCTGTCTTCCTGGCCGGCAGCGGGCGCTGTCGTGAGGCCGGACGTCACTTGGTTCCTCCTCATTCGAGGTCTCGTGACCTCCCTGCGTGGACCGCATGGAGCCACTCGGCTCTGGATCGGGAAACTCACTGTTTTACCATAAATTAGGGGGCGGTACCTAAGTGATGGAAATTTGTGCTATTATTCTAACTAACTGAGACAATTGCCTGGAGTGAATTTCAGTTTATAAGCAGCCTGTACTGTCTTATTCTGCCCAAAGTTAGAACGTGAATAGTGTGATATAGACTGTGTGTCTTGTGATTTCCATCGCGCCCTTTGAGTTACGGCAACGAGTGTTACCGTGTTCTGTTTTTACCTGCGTATTCTCGTAATTCACGATGTCTCTGACTAGTGAAGTGGAGGATGAGGTACCGTCGCGGAGTGGTGGGATTCCCGCAAACTCCTCCACGACGAGTAGCCCAGGTTCTGCCCGAGGCTTGGACTCTTCCAAGCGGGCAACCGTCGGCCCTCAGCTGACGGATATAGGTTGTCAAACAGGAAGTCGGCTGGGAAAGATTGACCTGTCCCTTCCGGACATGGTTGATCTCTCGGCCTTCTTCGCCGAGGAAGCGCACTCTTTAGGTGCGAGAATCCTCGAGGAGGTGAACAAGGCTAAGGGTCTGTCGGCCCCCAAGAAGTCTTTCTTTGGGGAATCTATATCTCGGATAGAAGATTTCATAGTCCGACAGCACGCTTGGTTTGTTCTTCTCTACGGGAAAGCCTCACAGAGGGGAAGCTCTAGCACTGGCAAGAAGGCGTCCAAAGCAGAAAAGCGGAAGGACGCCTCAAGGCCGGATGACACCCCGAAGGAGGTGGTACCACCTGACAGGTCCTATTCCGAAGTCGCCGGTGGTGCGACAAAGGAATGGCAGACTGTCACCAGTAAGAGTACAAGGAGGAAACGGTTGAGGAAGGAACGTGTGGCAGCGGCAGGAACTCAGCCTGCGGCCCGTAGTGGGCCTGGAAGCGGTGGCGCTGTTGGCGCTAAGGGGGCCGGCTCAGCTGCGCCTCCTCGCTGCCAGGAACGACACGTTCTTCGAATCCTTCCAAATGACGATACTGTTTCCTCCGATGACACTCGTAAGTTAGTAGCCAGCACGATAGATCCAATGAAAGCAGGGCTGGCTTTAAGAGGAATGCGGAACAATTCCAATGGAGGGGTGCTGGTCTTCGCGGACAGCGCTGCGGACCTCGAGAAGCTAGTGGCGGAAGTGGAGAAATCGGACCTGGTGAATAGTCACTCGGCTTCCAAACCGACCAGGCGCAATCCGGAGATTGTAATCTTTGGCGTCGGCGAGGATTCTACGGGAGACGGGATCATTGCAGCCCTGAAAAATCAGAATACAGCGTTGCGTGACGCTGACATTTCCTTCAAAAAATTCTTTGAGGGTAAAAAGGGACGCAATGGCGTGGTCTCTCTGGATCCGGAGTCGTACCGGCGACTTGGTCGAGTGAGGAAGCTGAACGTTGGCTGGGACACTTTGTTCTTCTCACGAAGACGGCGTCCTCTTCAATGTTATAAGTGCTGGAAATTCGGCCACATGGCAAGAGATTGTCACGGCAAGAGCTGCTGTGGAAAGTGTGGTAATCAGGACCACATACTCAGTGATTGCACCAGTGAACCTGCGTGCGTAAATTGTATGAAGGTCAACTCATTGAACTTGGCGCGTGAGGCTCTCCCTACCAATCACGCAGCGAATTCGCAGGAGTGTAGCATCTTCCGCAAAGAGCTGGCTTTGACTGAGAAACGAAACAATGGCCGATAGTCCAAAGTTTCTTCACCTCAACGTCAACCGCAGTACGGCGGCTTTGTACCAGCTGCAGAAGACAGTGCTCTCGCAGAGCATTGACGTTATCTCCTTGAATGAGCAACGCGTGACGGAGGGAAAGACCGTCGGATTACCCGAGGGTTTTTCCGAAGTCATTTCTTCGGAGCGTAGCCGAGCTGCCTTTTGGATAAGTTCACGACTGAAATACTGTGTGGTCCTGAATACTGACGACATAGTGGCGATTCGATGCACTATATCGGGAGAGAATGTGTTGATAGTGTCGTGCTATTGCTCTCCGTCTGAGGACATTGTCCCGATCCTTACTCGGATGGGTGACTTGCTACTGGAGTTCCCTCAGGACAACGTTCAGGTTGTCGGGGACTTCAATGCGAAGTCGTACATCTGGGGGGATAGGCCAACGGACGCCAGGGGTGAGGAAGTAATTTCCTTCGCCCTTGGTTACGATCTGGAAATCGTCAACAGTCCAGACAGTGCCGCGACCTTTGATGGTCATCAAGGTCAAAGCTGGATCGATTTACTTCTGGTCCGTAAATGCGCAGATCGCATAGCTGACTGGACTGTTCAAGACGGGGTGACAACCAGCGATCACAACGCCATGACCTGGACCTACCAAGGCAGGCCAAGGGCTCGAAATCCTGGGGGAGTCCGCCGTCGGTGGAAACCCAAGGACCTTGCCTGGGACGATTTCCTCCGGGATCTGCAGACTGCAGATTTGGACGTTTACGACTCGAACGCACCGGACTCGGGAGTTGAACTTCTTGATTCAGTCCTGGTAGACTTGTGCCTGAAACACCGAAAGCGTCGTCCTGCCGCAGGCAAGCAGACGTGTTGGTGGACTCCAGAGTTGGAGGCTCAGAGGTCTAGAGTGCGTGCACTGAGGAGGTTGTACAAGCGGACGCTTGACCCGACTCAGAGAGAGAGACGTGAGGCTCTCTTTAAGCGTACGCGGGCAGATTACAAGCGAGCGATTCTGCAAGCTAAGCGTCGTTCGTTCCGAAAATTCCTTTCGGACAAGCTTTCTACCGACAAAATTGGCCAGGTCTGTGCGGTGGTGCGAGGCAGGTGGCGTCCTGAAGCTCCAGCTATTCTGGAGCTTCCCGATGGGGTGGTGGCATCCACATGGGATGACATCCAGGCAGCCCTTGCGAGACACCACTTCAGACAGGTCGATGAGGTAGTGCAGACAGCAATAGGAAGGCCTGATGACCCGGACTTGTTTGACATCGGGGAGCTAGAGTTGGCTATCGACTCGATGGCGCTCGATAAGGCGCCAGGCCACGATGGATTCAGTCTGGGAATCATCCGAGAGGTCTTTCGCTGGCACCCTCAGTGGTTGCTCGGCTTGTTTAATCACTGCCTTAGAGAGTCTGTGTTTCCGAGAAGTTGGAAGCGGGCAGTCGCCATCTACTTTCCCAAGGAAGGTAGAAGTAAGAGCGATCCGGCTTCCTACCGTCCTATCTGTTTACTTCCCGTCGTCGGGAAGATTTTGGACAAGCTGTGCGCAACTCGACTGATGGCCTTCCTCGAGTCTAACGGCGTACTTGATGGGAGACAATACGGTTTCAGACGAAATCGGTCGACCATTGATGCGCTCCATGAGGTGGTCAGGTACATCTCGCAGAGTAAGAGAACAGGCCATTTCACCTGTCTCGTTAGCCTCGACATCAAGAATGCCTTCAACAGCGCTCGGCGGGACGACTTGCTTCGCCTTCTGGTGGAGTACGGAGTCCCTCCCGAGCTCCTGGGCTTGATCGAATCTTTCCTTTGGGATAGATCGGTCATTTCGAACGCAGAAGAGCATTACTTCAATGTTGGGGTGCCGCAGGGTTCGTGTCTCGGGCCGGTCCTGTGGCTGGTGTTAATCAATAGCTTGTTGAAACGGCTGGGGATTGAGGAGGCTTGGACCGTACTTGTCTTCGCCGACGATATACTCATCCTAGCACGTTCCGTGGCTGTCTACAGGTTCGCTGACATAGTCCGGCGGGTTCTCGCAGAGATACTCGCGTGGGCTGTAGGATGCAGCCTGGAGTTCAGTTACGACAAGTGCTTGTACACTATCATACCACCTAAGGGAAAGATGGATTACGAACCCTCATTGCGAATCCGAATGGGTGAGCATAGGGTTAAGTTTTCCCCTCAGATCAAGTACCTAGGAGTGGTTATAGATAGGGACTACAGCTGGATGCCTCACTCGGATCTCGTCCGAGAGAAGGCGACCAGAGTCCAGTACAAGCTCACTAGATTGGCAACAGCTACGTGGGGGCTCAAGCCCGAAGTTCGAAAGGCAGTGTACTCGGTGGTGGCCGAGCGCATAGTCTTGTATGCGGCCCCTATCTGGTACTCCGGCAAAGTTGCTCTTCGTCAGAGACTGCTGAGTATTCAGCGAGGTCTCCTGCTGTGTGTCACCAAGTGTTACAGTACGGTGTCAACCGCTGCGTTGAACGTCTTGTCTGGGGTGATTCCCCTGGACCTCCGTGCTCGTATCGAACGCGACTTCGAGGCCCTCACGAGGTGGGGCGAAAGCGTTGATAGACCGAACCTCTCGCCAGAAATGGTGGAGGTTTGGAAGTACCGACCCCAACGACGCTATCCGGCACGAATACCTTGGACGCCGGATCTCAGCCGGAAGTCTCCGTATACGTATTATACGGACGGTTCCAAGCTGGTGGACGAGAGGGTGGGTTGCGCCTACCATCTCGCCACTAGGGATGGCGTTGTTGCGGAGGGAAGGTTCCGTCTCTCTGATGGGTCGACTGTTTTCGCGGCCGAGGTCCATGCGATCAAGGAAGCGATTGCGGACGCCCTTCGGAGGGGTCTCAGTGAGCTCGATATCTTCTCTGATTCGAGATCGGCGCTTCAAGCTCTTTACGCTTTAGTGCCTCGGCACAAAGCTGTAGCTGAGATCAGGAACCTGGTTGAGAACACAGGGGTCAGGGTCCATATGCACTGGATTAAGGCTCATGTCGGGTACGCCTTTAACGAGCTGGCCGATTCCCTTGCGAAGGAAGCTGCGTGTCGACCGTCGGTTGACATTCTTGTTCCTCTCTCAGGACGTCAAGTCAAGAGGAAGCTCCTTGGTGAGGTTCTCTTGGATTGGCAGCAATGGTGGGACCGATCTGAGGACGGCCGGTTGACGTATGCGATCTACCCGAAGGTCTCCACTCGGAGAATACAGGGTGACTTCTTTCTCAACCAGGTCCTAACGGGACATGGTGCCTTTGGCGACCATCAAGCCCGCTTCTTTAAAGGCAACCCTGCGTGCTTTTGCGGGAACGGGGTGAGCACGATTAGACATTGTGTCTATGAGTGCCCCCTGTGGAAGTCCATCAGGGAAAAGTACTTCCCGTCTAACTTCCACACTCGAACGCTGACCGATCTAGTCCTTGACAATTACAGCAGGAAAGGCATCGTCGACATCGTTGGCGACCTCTTGACAAGGACATTGGATCGGGTGGGTCGTCGGGCCAATTGAGCTTCCGACCTCCTCGACCGAAGTCTTCGAACGCATGATGATTTTCCAGATCATTCGAACGCAACACTCGATTTAGAGGAGTCCGAGGCCTCTTGTAGGCGCGATTCGGACGAAGCGACTATACAAGGTTTTCCGGGTTTCCCTTGTACGTAACGAGAATTCGAGTCGCTTTCCTGTAAGTCCTCCCGGAAGGCTGGGTCTCTGGATCGGCGGTTGTTCAGGCAGCTTGTGTTACGACGCCTGCTTGGTTGCTCCAATCGGCGTGTTGGGCTCGGGCGGTGTTGTGCAGGTGGCTGCGGATGGTGGGCGGCCGAGGCCGCGACGCTAAGTCCATGTTCCGTGGACCGGGTGTCCTCGCCTGTCTTCCTGGCCGGCAGCGGGCGCTGTCGTGAGGCCGGACGTCACTTGGTTCCTCCTCATAGGAGGTCTCGTGACCTCCCTGCGTGGACCGCATGGAGCCACTCGTCTCTGGATCGGGAAACTCACTGTTTTACCATAAATTAGGGCGGTGCCTAAGTGATGGAAATTTTTGCTATTATTCTTACTGCCTAAGACAATTGCTCGGAGTGTATCTTAGGACAGGCAAGTTGTCAATTTTTGCCCAGTGAGAACGTGAATAGTGTGTTATAGACTGTGTGTCTGTGTTATTTCCATTGCGTCTTTTATTACGGCAACGAGTGTTACCGTTTTACTGCTCTTACCTGTGTATTCTCGTGATTCACGATGTCTCTGACTAGTGAAGTGGAGGATGAGGCACCGTCGCGGAGTGGTGGGACTCCTGCTAGCTCCTCCACGACGAGTAGCCCAGGTTTCGCCCGAGGCTTGGATTCATCCAAGCGGGTAACCGTCGGCCCTCAGCTGACGGATATAGGTTGTCAAACAGGAAGTCGGCTGGGAAACGTTGACCTGTCCCTTCCGGACATGGTTGACCTCTCGGCCTTCTTCACCGAGGAAGCGCACTCTTTAGGTGCGAGAATCCTCGAGGAGCTGAACAAGGTCAAGGGTCTGTCGGCCCCCAAGAAATCATTTTTTGGGGAATCTATATCTAGGATAGAAGATTTCATAGTCCGACAGCACGCTTGGTTCGTTCTGCTCTATGGGAAAGCCTCACAGAGGGGAAGCTCTACAACTGGCAAGAAGGCGTCCAAGGCTGAAAAGCGGAAGGGTGCCTCAAGGCCAGATGACACCCCGAAGGAGGTGGTACCACCAGACAGGTCCTATTCCAACGTCGCCGGTGGTGCGACAGAGTGATGGCAGACTGTCACCAGTAAGAGTACAAGAAGGAAACGGTTGAGGAAGGGACGTGTGGAACCGGCAGGATCTCAGCCTGCGGCCCGAAGCGGACCTGGAAGCGGTGGCGCCGTTGGCGCTAAGGGGGCCGGCTCAGCTGCACCTCCACGCTACCAGGAACGACACGTTCTTCGAATCCTTCCAAACGACGATACTGTCTCCTCCGATGACACTCGTAAGTTTGTAGCCAGCACGATAGATCCAATGAAAGTAGGGCTGGCTTTGAGAGGAATGCGGAACACCTCCAAGGGAGGGATGCTGGTCTTCGCGGACAGCGCTGCGGACCTCGAGAAGCTAGTGGCGGAAGTGGAGAAATCGGACCTGGTGAATAGTCACTCGGCTTCCAAACCGACCAGGCGCAATCTGAAGATTGCAATCTTCGGCGTCGGCGAGGATTCTACGGGAGACGGGATCATTGCAGCCCTGAAAAATCAGAATACAGCGTTGCGTGACGCTGACGTTTCCTTCAAAAAGTTTTTTGAGGGGAAGAGGGGACGTAATGGCGTGGTCTCTCTGGATCCAGAGTCGTACAGGCGACTTGGACGAGTGAGGAAGCTGAACGTTGGCTGGGACACTCTGTTCTTCTCACGAAGACGGCGTCCTCTCCAATGTTATAAGTGCTGGAAATTCGGTCACATGGCAAGAGATTGCCACGGCAAGAGCTGCTGTGGGAAGTGTGGTAGTCAGGACCACATACTCAGTGATTGCACCAGTGAACCTGCGTGCGTTAATTGTATGAAGGTCAACTCATTGAACTTGGCGCGTGAGGCTCTCCCTACCAATCACGCAGCAAATTCACAGGAGTGTAGCATCTTCCGCAAAGAACTGGCTTTGACTGAGAAACGAAACAATGGCCGATAGTCCAAAGTTTCTTCACCTCAATGTCAACCGCAGTACGGCGGCTTTGTACCAGTTGCAGAAGACAGTGCTCTCGCAGAGCATTGACGTGATCTCCTTGAATGAGCAGCGTGTGAGGGAGGGAAAGACCGTCGGATTACCCGAGGGTTTTTCCGAAGTCATTTCTTCGGAGCGCAGCCGAGCCGCCTTTTGGATAAGTTCGCGACTGAAATACTGTGTGGTTCTGAATACTGACGACATAGTGGCGATTCGATGCACTATTTCGGGGGAGAATGTGTTAATAGTGTCGTGCTATTGCTCTCCGTCTGAGGACATTGTCCCGATCCTTACTCGGACGGGCGACTTGCTACTGGAGTTCCCTCAGGACAATGTTCAGATTGTCGGGGATTTCAACGCGAAGTCGTACATCTGGGGGGATAGGCCAACGGACGACAGGGGTGAGGAAGTTATCTCCTTCGCCCTTGGTTACGATCTGGAAATCGTCAACAGTCCAGACAGTGCGGCGACCTTTGATAGCCATCAAGGTCAAAGCTGGATCGATTTACTTCTGGTCCGGAAATGCGCAGATCGCATAACTGACTAGACTGTTCAAGACGGGGTGACAACCAGCGATCATAACGCCATGACCTGGACCTACCAAGGCAGGCCAAGGGCTCCAAATCCTAGGGGAGTCCGCCGTCGGTGGAAACCCAAGGACCTTGCCTGGGACGATTTCCTCCAGGATCTGCAGAATGCAGATTTGGATGTTTATGATTCGAACGCACCAGACTCGGGAGTTGAACATCTTGATTCTGTCCTGGTAGATCTGTGCTTGAAACACCGAAAGCGTCGTCCTGCCGCAGGCAAGGAGACGTGTTGGTGGACTCCAGAGTTGGAGGCTCAGAGGTCTAGAGTGCGTGCACTGAGGAGGTTGTACAAGCGGACGCTTGACCCGACTCAGAGAGAGAGACGTTAGGCTCTCTTTAAGCGTACGCGGGCGGAGTACAAGCGAGCAATTCTGCAAGCTAAGCGTCGTTCGTTCCGAAAGTTCCTTTCGGACAAGCTTTCTACCGACAAAATCGGTCAGGTCTGTGCAGTGGTGCGAGGCAGGTGGCGTCCTGAAGCTCCAGCCATTCTGGAGCTTCCCGACGGGGTGGTGGCATCCACATGGGATGACATCCAGGCAGCCCTTGCGAGACACCACTTCAGACAGGTCGATGAGGTAGTGCAGACAGCGATAGAGAGGCCTGATGACCCGGACTGGTTTGACATCGGGGAGCTAGAGTTGGCTACCGACTCGATGGCGCTCGATAAGGCGCCAGGCCATGATGGATTCAGCCTTGGGATCATCCGTGAGGTCTTTCCCTGGCACCCTCAGTGGTTGCTCGGCTTGTTTAATCACTGCCTTAGAGAGTCCGTGTTTCCGAGAAGTTGGAAGCGGGCAGTCGCCATCTACTTTCCCAAGGAAGGTAGAAGTAAGAGCGATCCGGCTTCCTACCGTCCTAACTGTTTACTTCCCGTCGTCGGGAAGATCTTGGACAAGCTGTGCGCAACTCGACTGATGGCCTTCCTCGAGTCTAACGGCGTACTCGATGGTAGACAATATGGTTTCAGACGAAATCGGTCGACCATTGATGCGCTCCATGAGGTGGTCAAGTACATTTCGCAGAGTAAGAGAACAGGCCATTACACCTGTCTCGTTAGCCTCGACATCAAGAATGCCTTCAACAGCGCTCGGCGGGATGACTTGCTTCGCCTATTGGTGGAGTACGGAGTCCCTCCAGAGCTCCTGGGCTTGATCGATTCTTTTCTCTGGAATAGATCGGTCATTTCGAACGCAGAAGAGCATTACTTCAATGTTGGGGTCCCGCAGGGTTCGTGTCTCGGGCCGGTCCTGTGGCTAGTGTTAATCAATAGCTTGTTGAAACGGCTTGGGATTGAGGAGGCTTGGACCGTACTTGTCTTCGCCGACGATATACTCATCCTTGCACGTTCCGTGGCTGTCTACAGGTTCGCTGACATAGTCCGGCGAGTTCTCGCAGAGATTCTCGCTTGGGCTGTAGGATGCAGCCTGGAGTTCAGTTACGACAAGTGTTTGTACACTATCATACCACCTAAGGGAAAGATGGATTACGAACCCTCATTGCGCATCTGGATGGGTGAGCATAGGGTGAAGTTTTCCAATCAAATCAAGTACCTAGGCGTGGTCATAGATAGGGACTACAGCTGGATGTCTCACTTGGACCTCGTCCGAGAGAAGGCGACCAGAGTCCAGTACAAACTCACCAGATTGGCGACAGCTACGTGGGGGCTCAAGCCCGATGTTCGAAAGGCAGTGTACTCGGTGGTGGCCGAGCGCATAGTCTTGTATGCGGCCCCTATCTGGTACTCCGGCAAAGTTGCTCTTCGTCAGAGACTGCTGAGTATTCAGCGAGGTCTCCTGCTGTGTGTCACCAAGTGTTACAGTACGGTGTCAACCGCTGCGTTGAACGTCTTGTCCGGAGTGATTACCCTGGATCTCCGTGCTCGTATCGAACGCGACTTCGAGGCCCTCACGAGATGGGGCGAAAGCGTTGATAGACCAAACCTCTCACCAGAAATGGTAGAGGTCTGGAAGTACCGACCCCAACGGCGCTATCCGGCACGAATACCTTGGACGCCGGAGCTCAGCCGGAAGTCCCCGTATACTTACTATACGGACGGTTCCAAGCTGGTGGATGAGAGGGTGGGTTGTGCCTACCACCTCGCCACTAGGGATGGCGTTGTTGCGGAGGGAAGGTTCCGTCTCTCTGATGGGTCGACTGTTTTCGCGGCCGAGGTCCATGCGATCAAGGAAGCGATTGCGGATGCCCTTCGGAGGGGTCTCAGTGAGCTCGATATCTACTCTGATTCGAGATCGGCGCTTCAAACTCTTTACGCTTTGGTGCCTCGGCACAAAGCTGTCGCTGAGATCAGGAACTTGGTTGAAAATACAGGAGTCAGGGTCCATATGCACTGGATTAAGGCTCATGTCGGGTACGCCTTTAACGAGCTAGCCGATTCCCTTGCGAAGGAAGCTGCGTGTCGACCGTCGGTCGGCATTCTTGTTCCTCTCTCAGGACGTCAAGTCAAGAGGAAGCTCCTTGGTGAGGTTCTTTTGGATTGGCAGCAATGGTGGGACCGATCTGAGGACGGCCGGTCGACGTATGCGATCTTCCCGAAGGTCTCCACTCGGAGAATACAGGGTGACTTCTTTCTCAACCAGGTCCTAACGGGACATGGTGCCTTTGGCGACCATCAAGCCCGCTTCTTTAAAGGCAACCCTGCGTGCTTTTGCGGGAACGGGGTGAGTACGATTAGACATTGTGTCTATGAGTGCCCCCTGTGGAAGTCCATCAGGGAAAAGTGCTTCCCATCTAACTTCCGCACTCGAACGCTGACCGATCTTGTCCTTGACAATCACAGCAGGAAAGGTATTGTCGACATTGTTGGCGACCTCTTGACAAGGACATTGGATCGGGTTGGTCGTCGGGCCAATTGAGCTTCCGACCGTCTCGACCGAAGTCTTCGAACGCTTGATGTTTTTCCAGATCATTCGAACGCAACACTCGATTTAGAGGAGTCCGAGGCCTCTCGCAGGCGCGATTCGGACGAAGCGACTATACAAGGTTTTCCGGGTTTCCCTTGTACGTAACGAGAATTCGAGTCGCTTTCCTGTAAGTCCTCCCGGAAGGCTGGGTCTCTGGATCGGCGGTTGTTCAGGCAGCTTGTGCTACGATGCCTGCTTGGTTGATCCAATCGGCGTGTTGGGCGCGGGCGGTGTCGTGCAGGTGGCTGCGGATGGTGAGCGGCCTAGGCCGCGACGCTAAGTCCATGTCCGTGGGCCGGGTGTCCTCGCTTGTCTTCCTGGCCGGCAGCGGGCGCTGTCGTGAGGCCGGACGTCACTTGGTTCCTCCTCATTGGGGGTCTCGTGACCTCCCTGCGTGGACCGCATGGACCCACTCGGCTCTGGATCGGGAAACTCACTGTTTTACCATAAATTAAAAAACAAACAAACATATATTTAGTTCCAAAAAAGCTGACATTCAAAGTTTCATACCTATATAAGTTTTTGACAAGAAAAAAAATAAGTTTCTAACTATAAATTGATATTAATGGGGTAGATTCATTAAACGAAAAAAAAATGTCAATACTTTCGTTCCAAAATTTTTACGAATGTTTTGCTTAAAGGCCTCCAAATTAGAACATTCTATAACAGATTACACAGCAATTAGTTATCTATGACAAAGAAAACAAGTTGCTGGAACCTATTACCTACTCAAAAATGGAACTGTACAACCTGTTAATCATAAATAACTCTGTTTCCAATCTGTAATAACCAAGCAATGTAACAAAATTAATAGAATCAGTATTAACTATTTAATAAGCATAATTTGTTTAATTACCAAATTTCAAAGATAAACAAGTAAGAAAAATCATGCGTTAAGCATAGATTATGAAGCACTTTCCAACACTTAATGAAATCTTTAACAAAACTTTGTTATTTAGGGAAATAATAGTGTATAGCCAAATATACACAAATATGTATTCCAGTACATTAGAACAGCCCTGTATTTCATATGTCAGTTCATATAATGGGAAAATTTAGCTTAGCAAGAAAATACCCAGTAGCTTGGAATTTCTTTTTCAGCAATTCATATTATTAGATGGAAACATACTTGGATACTTTTGTTCAGCCCTGTAGTTTACATTGTATCTTTATTACACGTCAGCATTAGGCTAAAATTTATTGTAAACTAAAACACATTTAAAACAACTGAAATCACATTCTCATAAATCATCATTCATAGGCGCCCATGTACCGAATTCTTTGCGTGGCCCTGTATATCCCTTTATCTATATTCTGCAAACATTTCTCAGTAAATTGAATGCAGCTCAGCTTAAAAATGCATAGCTTACTTAAAAACCACGTTTAAATAATTTACGCTCATATTCAGTAACGTTGGTGAGCTCTTTTGGGTAGCGCTGTATATCAACTATAACATTTATACACACCATATAATGTGCATATATTTAGCGAAATATAAACGCGAATATCATAATTAAAATGCATTTCATCCCTCCATCAGCCATCATCGCACACATATACGGTACTTCGGAAAGAATATACTATTTGAAATCTTTTGTATGGCCCTGTAAATGCTATGTACTTCATATTATGCAAGACAGTAGCGTTTAATTTATATTAAGCTTCAGTGACATATATCAATTTTATTATACATGAAAAAGCCTAATATATTTAAAATATGTCACACACAATTCCTCCTTTTACGATTATCTAATGGAATTCTTTTGTGTGGCCCTGTAAATGAATAATAGCTACATTTTCGCCTTATATTTTATAGAATGCATATTTTAATATGTTTGACAGGGTATAACATCTTTAAAATTCCTTTGAAACGATTTTTCCCCATAGGCCGTAATGTAATAGGAAACTTTTGAGTCGCCCTGTAGATAAACTAATCATGGTAGAAACTTCATTTTCGATAGGTCTTGTGCTAGGGTAAACCTCAATAACGGCCTAAAATTCCATGGCAATCCGAGTATATTAACGATTTTTCCCCATAGGCCGTAATGTAATGGGAAACTTTTGATTCGCCCTGTAGATAAACTAATCATGGTAGAAACTTCATTTTCAATAGGACTTATGCTAGGGTAAACGTCAATAGCGTCCTTAAATTTCATGGCAATCCGAGTATATTAACGATTTTTCCCCATAGGCCGTAATGTAATGGGAAACTTTTGATTCGCCCTGTAGATAGACTAATCATGGTAGATACTTCATTTTCAATAGGGTTCGTGCTAGGGTAAACCTCAATAACGTATAAAAATTTCATAGCAATCCGAGTATATTTACGGGAGTTAGAGCGCGGACAGACGGCCATCCGGCCAGACGGACAGACGGCCAGACAAACCGAATGCATAAGCACTTTTCAACTTTGTTGGAAAGTGCTAAAAAGGGCGCTTTCTTCACAAAAACCAGACTGCCTTTCAATACAAAAAAATTATTATTACTATTATTATTTTTTGAAATACAATAATGCATAATGATAATTAAATTCATTTTAAATAACATTTAAAATCAAAAATATATACAACAGTACAATTTTAATTTCTTCCTCTCTCCCTCTTCTCACAGCATACAAAGTTCAAAATCATTAAAATTATTTAAGAATATTTGCTTTATTTGTGTCTTCCTTGTAGCAATAAATAAGTAACCAACCATTTGAGTTTTTAAAACTCTATTTATAATAAAACTCTTCTGTCTTAATTTTTCATCTCAATCAAAAAATCTTCTTAATTAGAAATCCTCTTTCTTCAGAATGAATATTTCATTTTCATCCTCCAAAAACACAAAGAAATTTAGAATTTTGAAAACACTTATTAAAAAAAAATACACTCTTTATTTTTCTCCAGTAAAAATAAATAGACAGTCTGCAACTTAAATTATCTCTTTAACATTAAAATTCACGAGTCTCTTTCACACACACATCCTAAATTAAGAATCTCAAAAACTTTATTTTAAAACATTCTGTTCCTTTCAGGTAAGAATAAAGGAATAAACAGCTGAAAATTACTCTCCTTTCTCCCTAACTTTCACTTGCCCTTCTATCCTTTCACACAGAAAACAGTTTAAAATTTTTAATGTTAATTTTCTAAAAAAAAAAACATTCTCTATTTCTTAGTTTGTAGTAAAATGACTTATCTAAAATCCTCATCGAGATTCAAATTTTTGCTTTACTCTTTCTAAACTAACAAGCAGGACAGGATTGTTAAGAATGTGTGGTAAAAGCAATAATTTTCCTCTATTTTGCAGTTTTGTCATTCTAATATCTGGATCACGTGTACAGGGTTACTACAAAAGAATTATTCACTTTAAAAACCTTATTTATTCAAACGCATTATACTTACAAATATGATTGATATACGAAAAAACTGCAAATTATCAAAGTTTTATGCTCATTCTACGAATGTTTTATGTGTGCTCCCTTGGTCACGCGACACATCCAGGTGGTAATTAAATTCTATCTGCACATTTTGTAGTGTGATAAGAGTCACTTCTTTTTCGTACAGTCTTCTGAAAGTACGCTGCTCTGGTATGACAGACAAATATTTCTCATCCTCTAAGACGCATAAACTCCTTTCTCGCTTAACCTCCATTTCTTAAGAAACTGAACCACAGACTTCTCATATAACTAGACTCAGAAATTGCAACCTTTTCTTGAAGCATTCACCCACCTTTCCACCATCACGTGATGGTGGGGAAAATGCGCGTCAAACCAGTTTCTCCCGCCGATCCCACCAGCCACCAAGATCTACATCGATTGCGTAACGTTTATTTTGTTATGAGAATGAAAGCAAAAAATTGCCAAGAGATCGCCGCCAAAAAAAGACACCCTTTTGGCAATGAAATCTCGGATGTGGTGCTTCAAGAATTCGCGAAGACAACAAAGGGATCTGTTATCAAGTCATTCCTGATCTAAGGACTGAACACGTTACGGATACTGAAGTAATGTTGCCATGTTACCTGGTTTATAAAACTTGAACTACTGCTGCCACATTACCTGGTGTACAGAACTAGTACTGTCACCCCACCTGATGTACAAATTTGGATATTTTGTTGTTATTTTCACACTTCAATGATATTTGTAAATATAATACTTTTGTAAAATCAGGATTTGAAAGTGAGTTATTCTTTTATAGTAAACTTCTAAATTTTAAAATTTAAAATATTTTTCCCACACCTCTTTTTATAGAATATATTATCAAGGGTGAGAATAAACAAAGAACACAAGATTAAAATCTTTTTGCCCCTTACCCCCTTCATGACTAGAAATTTCACCCATTTTTCTGGAGATGGAGAATGAAAATTTAATGAGAACATTGTATCATTATTTATTTGTTGTTGTTACAAAATAACAATACAGTATAAAAATCTTTAAAAAATAGTTTTAAAATTTGTATGTACGAAAAACAGAATTTTTTTGGATGGGGGGAGGTGGGGATAAGTAACTTAAAAGATCATTTTAATATTGAAACAAGACAGTTGCAAACAAAGAAAAGAAAAAAGTTTTAAAACCATGTTTACTGAGAGTAGGAGAGAAAAAGAACTTTTGGGAGCAGGTTGGCGGAGGAAATATAGATTATCAATCAAATATCGTTACAACAAATTCCCAAATATAGCTGAAAAAATAAAGAATTTTTAAATTAAAAAAAATATGAAATTTGTTGGTAGAAGATGATATGAGGGAAAGGCAACGGGAAACAACAGACTAGCAGAGATTTTGACAATACGAAATAATTTTGGTGAAGATATTTACTTATACTTACATATATACATATACATTGTTACAAACATATGCTTATTTATTTCAAATTATTATTTATTTATAAAATTAATCAGACAATAAATACTTAAAAAAAAGATGTTATAAACAGTTGGATTTAAAAACAAAAATATTGCACAATTCACCTTGTTTACTAATTTAAGAACTTAAAAATACATCTAACTGTACTTAAAAGGTTTTACTTACCAATATTACTTAAAAGGTGCATAAAATATATAAACTTCTAAAAATACATTTAAACATAGCTGCCAACATCTTCCGCTTTTTTGGCCCGGAAAAATTTTATAGTAAATTTTAACATTTCAAATCGGTGTTATCTGCTGATTAAAAAAAGTAAAAGTTTTTTTTTAATTTTTCCGGTCCAAAAAATCAGAAGAGTTCGCAGCTATGCATTTAAAGTACTTTTAAAAAGTTCAGAACGTTTTTGACCGTCGTTTACGCGGTCCTCATCAGTGAGAAAAACTCTAATGACAGTTGTTGCTGCTTGGCTTTCACAGGCTTCATCCGGAACAGTCCATTTTACACCGAGGGGGAGGAGAGGGAACGGAGTATAAAAGAAGAAATAGAATAAAAACTATTGAAAATATTTCCAAAACACAGATTTAACTATCATAAATAAAATTTCTTCATATTGCGTGAATGTCATAGAAAAGTGCATCATTACATTCTATTTCTTTATTAGATATTGTTTCGATAGATTCTCTTATGATAGCTTCAAGTCAGGATGGAGCGCCTGTGAACGCCAAGCAGCAACAACTGTCATTAGAGCTTTTCTCACTGATGAGGACCGAGTAAGGGACGAACGAAAATGTTCTGAACTTTTTAAAAGTACTTTAAATATATTTTTAAGTGTTTATATGTTTTATGCATCTTTAAGTAATATATACACAGTTACATATATTTCTATGTTTTTAAGGGAGTTATAAACATTAAACAACATGTGTTTGTTATAAAACGGAACAAAGAAGTTGAAGCAATTTCCAGGGGTAATGAATAGATAGATATTGTTAAAATATTTGTTAACAGATTAAAAAAAATGATTTTTAATTTTGTGTGCTAAATAATGGAGTATTTTAAGCGGAGAATTCAGATAATTCTATTTTTTATGCAGAGATCAGGTTAAAAGCTGGATTATCATCCCTGTATTAACCTTCTTTTCTTCTTCACTAAAGATAAAATGGATTTTTTAATAATTTTTCTAAATCTCGAACTCCTCTTCTCCTCTAACAAATAAAACTTTTTTGATTTTGAAAAAAAAAGGATTACAATTGACAATATACGAAATATAAACATAATAAATACTTTGTACCCCCTATTCTACAGAAAGCATGTTTCAGAAAAACTCGGAAATTCACACTAATTTACTTCAATAATTTCTTCAAATAATGCAAAGCAAAACCCCAGATGATTTTCCACACAGACCATATTATAACATTGTCAAATATAAAGTCATATTTTCATATGTCAAAAAAACTGTAGAAACTTTCCAACTTATGTTCATCTTAAATTTAAGGGTCACTCAAGGCTGGTCACTCAGCTTCCGAATTTCCATCCGTAATGTTAAGTCTATGGGAAATATATATTCTAATATAAGTATAGTGTATGTAGACTTAAAGTCAATCAGGTTAACTTTGATCTAGCAGAGTGACTTAGGAGCAAGAATGAAAAAAGATTAAATCTGCTACATCACTTGAATTAACGGTAAAATTTTGGTCTAAAAATATACAGTGTCTCACAAAAGTGATGGGACACTTGTGCTTTATAAAAAGAAACTGCAATAAAATAAATAAACAAACATGTGCAAAAATTTTTTTGGGTGTGTTTCATATTTAAAGTTAGTAACAATCATTACATAACATACATTTTGTCAAAATATTAAAATATTAATTTAGTAAAAATACAATTGTTCAGAGCGGAGCAAAAAATGGCTCACATAAGTGATGGGACACTTACTTTTCCATCAAATATTTATCCAAAAATTTTACTTTTTAAAAGGTTTTAATATTTTGTTGGATTTCCTTTTACTTTTAAAACATGATTTAATCTTTTTGGGATGGATTCGACTAATTTTTTTGTGATTTCTGGAGTGATTTTACCCCATTCTTCTGGAAGCACCGATTTTAGTTGTTGTTTTGAAGAAATGGTGTGTTTGCGAATTCTTGATTCCAATTCTTGCCAAATATTCTCTATGGGATTTAAGTCTGGAGATTGTGGTGGTGTTTTTATTATTTCAGGACAGTTATATAGCAGCCAGAGTCTAACGTTCAGAGCAGTGTGCTTGGGGTCATTGTCCTGGTAGAATTTAAAATCGTTGTGAAGGTTCAAATTTCGTGCTGAAGATTTCGAATTTTGCTTTAAAATATCAATATACTTGTACTGATCCATTATACTGTCAATAAAAACAAGATTACCAACTCCAGCGGACGACATACACCCCCATACCATAACTCCTCCTCCACCATGTTTTACTGTTGGTATCAAGTTCTGTTTGCGGAATTCTCCCCTGGGTTTTCTCCACACCAAGATTCTACCGTCAGAACCAAATATATTAAATTTACTCTCATCAGCAAATATAACTTTATTCCAGTAATCAGAATTCTTATTTATGTTGGATTTTGCGAAAGCTAGTCTGAGTTTTCTATTCTTTTCACTTACGAAGAATTTTTTCCTGGCTACTCTACCGTGATTTACAGCAGATCGAATTACCCTTCTAATAGTCTCAGGATTAACAATTATTCCATATAATGCTTGTAAATCAGCAGCAACTTTTGAAGCACTATTTCTTGGATTTTTTTTTAATATTTCGAAGGATAATTCGCTTTAGCCCATTGGATAGCTTTGATGGTCGGCCAGGTCTTCTTTTATCCTGAATCATATGATTCTTTTTATACCGTTTAATGATATTGAAAACTGTTGAACGACTCACGTTAACTGTTTCAGCAGTTTTTTTCTAATAGATTTTCCACGTTCAATATGCAAATTAATAACTAATTTTCGAATTTCAGGCGAAGTTTCTTTTCGTTTAACATTCATGGCTACACAGAGCTAAAAAACACAAAAATTCCAAAACAAACTGGAGAGAAATACTGCAGACAATTTTATAAATTATTGCCAATTGCTTTTAAGTAAAAATAAAACCCCCAAAAATATTTTTATTGCTTATTTCAGACGATTTTTGTTGCATATATAATGGTGTCCCATCACTTATGTGAGCTATTTTTTGCTCCGTTCTAAGCATTTGTATTTTTATTAAATTAATATTTTAATATTTTGACAAAATGTATGTTATGTAATAATCTTTACTAAATTTAAGTATGAAACATACCCACAAAAAAATGTGTACATGTTTTTTTTAATTTATTTGATTAGTTTCCTTTTGTAAAGCACAAGTGTCCCATCACTTATGTGAGACACTGTAGATAGATGCACTAGTGTGAGTTTGGCAACTCACTGGAAATAATTCTTTAAGGTTCACCGTGACAGAATGGATGAAAGTTTTCGTAAAAGTGGAGCAAAGTTATCCTGATTGACAGTACAGAATTCGTTTTCAATAACGAATGTGGCATAATAAACCTATCTTAAAGCAATTACATGGTAATCTGTGTAATTCGAAAGAGTTAACTTACAATCAGATGGGCATGAGCTATATCGAAATCATATTTTTTCAATATCACGGAAAGTATTTGAGATTGAATTGGCTGACGTAAGCAAATATTTTATGTTGTTTATTTTCCAATCTTTATTGTCATTTAAAAACAATACCAGACTGCCATTCCTTTGGGAAATAACAGTCAGAATAGAGGGTTTTGAAATGAAGGAACTTAAACGATTACTTAAGCTATCAGTAATGACATGACAATTAAATAAGGATACATTCTTTTAATAGAATCCTGATGAGAAAAGGATAGTTTAAAAACAATTTTACGAAACATACATCTGAAATGCCATCAGACTATTAGTATCTTCAAAAATAACAATCAGTGTTTCAAACAGACATAAGTTTCAGGACGACATACCCTTCCGAAACTAACATTTTGATTTTAAGCTTGAATATTTATAAGAATATCAATTTTACCATCAAAAATCTTTATTGGGCGGAATTAGGTTTAACAATTTTTTTAAACTTAAATACTATGAATCATTATAAAATTTTACAGAAAGTGAAAAAATAGACAGATTTTTAATATTTTTCAGATAATATGAAGCAAGATAAAAATAAAAATGTGTTTGCCAAGGCTCAAGGTATAGCTCTTGATTTACTGGTTTAAAGAGGAAAATTTTCGTTGACCACTCTTCTTTTTTACACACTGATAAATGGAAAGAAATATAGATATTCTTTTATTTTTGAATATTCTAGGGATAGTTAGTAATTAACACATTTTAGGAGGAAAATATAGCACTTGGATAGCTTTTTTGGAATTTATGTTTGTAATTTCTCATAACAGTTTTCTCGCCATTATAAATAAAACGATGCTTCTTCGAACCAATCATTTGAAAGAATATCTTGACACAAATCTCACACAAAAGGTTTCTCTCTAACATGAATTAAAAGATTTTATTTAAAGCATACACCTGAGAAAATTTCTTGTTAAATATCTCACACTCAAAAGGTTTGTTACATGTGTGAATTAAGAGATTTATGGTTAAATCACTCTACTGAAAAAAATTCTTGTCAAATATCTCACACATAGGTTTCTTACCATTATGAATTATCAAAACCTATCTTAAATCATTCTTTTGAAAGAATTTATTGTTTCACATCTCATGTACAAGAAGTTTCTTACCAGTGTGATTTAAGAGATGCCCAGTTAAATCCCTCTTTTTAGTAAAATTATCGCTGCATATGTCACACACGAAAGTTTTCTTACTACTGTGAATTAACAGATGTCTGCTTAAATCGCCTTTTCGAAAGAATTTCTTATTGCATATGTTACATACAAAAAGTTTCTCACCATTATGGCTTAACAGATGCCAGCTTAAACCACTCTTTTGAGAAAATTTCTTGTTGCACATCTCACATACAAAAGGTTTCTCACCAGTATGAATTAATAGATGCTTCCTTAAATCACCTTTTCGAGAGGATTTCTTGTTGCATATCTCGCATACAAAGGGTTTTTCACCAGTATGAGTTAACAGATGCTTCTTTAAATCATCCTTTCGAACGAATTTATTGTTACATATATCACATATGAAAGGTTTCTCACCAGTATGGATTAACAGATGCCTGCTTAAATCGCCTTTTCGAGAGAATTTCTTGTTGCATACCTCACATACAAAAGGTTTCTCACCAGTATGACTTAATAGATGGCTGCTAAAAAGGCCCTTTTGAGAAAATTTCTTATTGCAGATAACACATGCAAACGGTTTCTCATCAGTATGAGTAAACAGATGGCCGCTTAAATGACTCTTTTGAGAGAATTTTTTGTTGCATATCTCACATACAAAAGGTTTCTCACCAGTATGACTTAACAGATGGCTGCTTAAATAGCACTTGCGCGAGAATTCTTTGTTGCATACCTCACACAAAAAAGACTGCTTTGGGAGAAATTCTTGCATAGCTCATAAATAAAAGATTTTCCTGGCTATGAATTAGAAGCTGCTTTTTCAAAAAGCTCAGATAAAAATATTTTCCTGCATTTGTTTTACAAATTGAAGATATTTTGAATGTTATCTGTTACATTAATTGTTTAATGCATCTGCAATAAAAAAATGAATTAATATCAATTTTTACTTTTCATTAAAAAACAAACAAAAACTTATCACGAAAATTTAAAATCAATGTAGAAGATACTATTATTTTCAACACAATCTAACTGATTGGTAAAGTAATCATACGAATTGAATAAATTCCAACTAAGCGAAAAATTGCCCAGGCCGGGAATCGAAGCCAGATACTTGGCTTACAAGGCCAATGCTTTACCTGTTAAGCTACGGGGGGACAGCCGGCTGGGATTTTTCGCTCAGATAACCTTATTGGTCATAGCATCTGGTCTGTCATTTAGACAGATCAACAGAATAGACCGCAGGTAATGGGCCTCCATATGACGATGGGTACGTAGATATTCTATTATTTTTAACACAATCTAAATGATTGGTAAAGTAATCATACGAATTGAATAAATTCCAACTAAGCGAAAAATTGCCCAGGCTGGGAATCGAAGCCAGATACTTGGCTTACAAGGCCAATGCTTTACCTGTTAAGCTATGGGGGGACAGCCGGCTGGGATTTTTCGCTCAGATAACCTTATTGGTCATAGCATCTGGTCTGTCATTTAGACAGGTCAACAGAATAGATTGCAGGTAATGGGCCTCCATATGACGATGGGTACGTAGATATACTATTATTTTCAACACAATCTAATTGATTGGTAAAGTAATCATACGAATTGAATAAATTCCAACTAAGCGAAAAATTGCCCAGGCCGGGAATCGAAGCCAGATACTTGGCTTACAAGGCCAATGCTTTACCTGTTAAGCTACGGGGGGACAGCCGGCTGGGATTTTTCGCTCAGATAACCTTATTGGTCATAGCATCTGGTCTGTCATTTAGACAGGTCAACAGAATAGACAGCAGGTAATGGGCCTCCATATGACGATGGGTACGTAGATATACTACCGTAAAATACCGTTAATCCGCCCCCCCAAACGAAAAGAAAAATCGTACAATAGTTAGGGGAGGGCGCTTACACGGGATTTTTTCGCGATCGTTCAACAAAATCTACAGGAATGAATCATCATGAAATGAATGATTCGTTGAATGAATCATCATTTTTGATACTTGAAAAAATTTGTTTTTTTTTTATTTAAAAACGTAAATTCTGTCGAAAAAACGCAGAATAAAGGAGAAATTAGTAAAAAAAAGCCAAAACAAGCATGAAATCAATTAAAAAATCTTGAAAAAACGCACATTTCATCAAAGATTCATGATTCATTCATTTCAAAATGATTGTTCTCGCTCTCAATCGCCTTTGAGAATCGGGAGGGAGGGCGCTTTCTCGGGATTTTTTGAAAATTTAAAATTCTTTATAAAGTGGGGAGGGGGCGTTTGATCGGGAAGGGCAGATTAACGGTATTTTACGGTATTATTTTCAACACAATCTAACTGATTGGTAAAGTAATCATACGAATTGAATAAATTCCAACTAAGCGAAAAATTGCCCAGGCCGGGAATCGAAGCCAGATACTTGGCTTACAAGGCCAATGCTTTACCTGTTAAGCTACGGGGCGACAGCCGGCTGGGATTTTTCGCTCAGATAACCTTATTGGTCATAGCATCTAGTCTGTCATTTAGACAGGTCAACAGAATAGACCGCAGGTAATGGACCTCCATATGACGATGGGTACGTAGATATATTATTATTTTCAACACAATCTAACTGATTGGTAAAGTAATCATACGAATTGAATAAGTTCCAACTAAGCGAAAAATTGCCCAGGCCGGGAATCGAAGCCAGATATTTGGCTTACAAGGTCAATGCTTTACCTGTTAAGCTACGGGGCGACATCCGGCTGGGATTTTTCGCTCAGATAACCTTATTGGTCATAGCATCTGGTCTGTCATTTAGACAGTTCGACAGAATTTTTCGCTTAGTTGGCAGGCACTTACAGGCACACTTGCAGGCACTCTGACTCTTCATTCAACTTTTGAGTATGGGCTCAATTTTTTAAATCATAGTGTTTGTAAAGTTTTTGATAAATCATAATGTAACTTCATTGTATTACTAGCTACAATTATGGAGTAAAATCTAATTAACTTTATACATTCTATTATTTTAAATTAAGAAGTGAAATAGATATACTTAAATTCTTAAAGTTACTCAAAATACTTCTAATACCCATATGCACACAATCAGCCCTTTCAAGATGCAATTGCAAAAAGCTGAAAAAATCCCATTTTACACTTCCATTAAAAGAAATGTAACCAATTATATATTTAAAATATTGTGTTTAAATAAGATCTTTTGTTCGTTTCTTTGGTATTCTGAAACTCTTCCATTTGAGACAGAATTATGTTAGAGAAAGACTCCGCTTTTACAGGTTTTACTGTGTTTATAAGCACCTGGTAAAATGGAACTGCTAGTAAGTGATGAAAAATCACTTTGAGACAGGTTTTCAGCAAATTTAATTGTATGGCAATCCATAGCAGAACCATGTAATGCTTCTGTTTTAAGGCAGGTTTCTGATAAAGATAATTATCATTTTGACATGTTTTACTATCAGAGAGACTGGTACACAGTGGACCACTTTTGCAGTTTACATTTTTCTTTTCTCTTTAATGAAAGGTCCATTCTGCCTAAAAATATTTTTTGACATTCCTTTGGCCGTTTTACATACCTCAATTTTTTTCAGAACATAATAGTTTCAAATACCTTTTTTTAAAAAAATATTTTTGTACGTTCATAAAGTGTACCAGTGTGCCTTAGGAGCGGGGTGCACTAGTCCACCCACTGGGGCACATGGTCCTCTATCAAGTGTTATTTGAAATGTAATATAAATTTATTTTTTATTTATTTATATCCTGTTTATTCCCACCTATTTCGCCAAAATAATAACATCATCATAATAATAGAAATTGTTCAAACAAAACAGAAAAAATATCAAAAGGAGTATTGTATTTTTTAAAATAACAACAGATAGATACAGGAACAATTAAAAATAAGTTGAAGTTATAAAATAAAATAAAGTCATCAACACGAAAATTTGAAAATAAAACTCCCAAAATACCTATGACCCCAAAAATTTTATGAAATTATTTTGGACTGAGGGTGATTTTACAATAACAGTAATACAAGCAACAAATTAGTAACCATAAAGTTTTGATCTCAAGATTGTTTTATGTTACACCTAAAATAATTAATAAAATTTCAGAACCTGCTAGAAATTGTTTTAGTTATAACCGGTTACAGTCAATAGAATACTTGCATTGTTTTAAAAGCAGTAAATATAAGCAAAAATATTTTTTACTAAGATAGATAGAAATTTTTCTTCGTTTACTTTATTTTACAGTTAAATAATTGCTTTAAAACACTATCTATTTGTAGTGAATAAGTAATTATTAAATATTTTGAAAATTCTGCATTACAGTAAAAGATTGTGTTCACTGTGCTCCATGTTGAAGTTCTATACATTCTCATAAAAATGTTTTTTAAAGCTTTCTTTTAGCATTTCAAATTTAATATAAAGATGCACCAAATAATGATTTATGTTGAATACCAAATATTCGGCCAAAAGGTCAACTGAACATCATAGCTGTTGGGCCGAATACCGAATATTTGGCTAGCCAAATAGTAACTATTCGGCTGAATACCAAATATTCAGCTGTCCAAATTCTTTTTATATTTCAAAAGTTTAAAGGTGTTAAAATGTTATTTTATAAAACAATTTTACATAATATTCAATAGAAGCTTACAGTATGACAAACAAGAGATTTTTAGAAGTAAACTTAATATTGAAAAAAATCTGCCTAGAGTCATTTAAAAAGGACAATTATGGGACTTATTTGAGTAATGTAATTTAAAATTTCCTGATTTTTTATGCGAATATGTAAACAAATATTTTAAAATCAAAGAGAAATAATGAGAAAATAGGAAGAAAAACTTTACAGTGTCATAATTGTTCTTTTTGTATAACTCAAGGCAGATTTTTTGTCAATATAATGCTTACTTGTAGTACTTGTATACTATCCTTGTTTATTAAAATATAAGTTTCTTTTGTTACAGCTTGTAATGAAGAAACTTAAGTAAAATCAAATGGTGGCAATTCAATAAAAATAACTTTTCTACTTCTTTTGATTTAACAAAGAATTTCTTAAAAAGCATCCGAAATCGATGGCTTGATATGGAGTAAGCAATCATTTTTCAGATATTGTAAACATTCAGAATTTTCTTAAAATCTTACAACAAACTTTCGATGGGGATAATACTATGAAGAGAAAAATTTTTTAACGAATATCTTAATCTATTTACTTTTTTAATATTACAATAAACTCAATCAAATATGTACTGGATGCGAAACAAGTCAAGCTGAATAATTATTCATAACTTTATCAATAATGGAGATATTTTAACAAAATAAATCAGCCGCCCATCCTCCAGTAGCGAAACCTTGTATTTTCCGGCATGTTGGATCAACTTGGTTTTTTCGGCATGCCGGATAATGCAGAGAGATACAGTATCATAGCATGACATGGTGCAACGCTATCAATCAGTGATATTTGGTAGTAACTGAAAGAAACACACCAAGGAAAATTTCCCCTTATATTCCTCACTAATATAACCTCCATTGTACTCACCTCATCATTATGACAGATATTGAGCAAAAAATAGCAGGTTTAAAGATATTTTATCTTGTAAACAGTTCAACTCCTTGCCACTTAAAGGTGTTTGGAAAGAATGTCCCTTCCTGGGAAAATTTTAATTTTAAGATCTGACATTCAAGGAAATATAGTTTTTGTAAACTACATTTCAATACATTTAAATCTTTTAATGATGATTGAAACATATTTGTAATTTATTGTTCTGAAATTGCATTGCATGAAAAAATAAATGAGCATACACCATAACTAAAAGCATATATAGGGCCGAATAAATGCATCTGACAGGCAAAGAAGCTGCGAATATACGATATTTAATATTCTAAATATTATAGACCTCTTGCATTGACATCACAGCAATGACTATTACTGTGATCTAGTACACATCTGCAGCCAACACAGAACATCAAAACTCCCTATTTGCAGCTTAAATCACATGTGGTCTTTCTGTTTAATTTCGATTTTTGTTATTCTTGGATTATTTTTCTAAGGTTATCCTAATTATGACTGTTTTGAAGAAATTTCACAAAAAAGGCCTTTAAAATTAAAAATGGAAATAAATTAAAAAATAGCTAGAATGGGCACATCTATAAATGATCAGCTTTCATTTAAAAAAAATAATTATCAAAATTGCCTGGTGACTAAAAAAATGGCCTGGTCTTTTAAATACAGTAGACTCCCTCAAATCTGCACAAGTTGGGACCAGAAGTTCTGCAAATTTTAGAATTTTGTGGATTTCTGGTCATTGCTTTGTTTACATTTTTTTATTTGGATGTAATTAATAATGAATTCGAAATTAGAACGAATGCTTAGAATATAATACAATATTAAAATTAGTAATAAACTAAAATATTAAAATTTAGATAATTTCTAAAATGATTAAAATATTAAAAACAAAGGTCAGGTTAATAATCAATAATGTATGATTAAATATTCATTATAAAGATTAAATATATTTTTCCCAAATTATTCAACGAAATTTACCTCATAAAGGTACATTACTACCACATCAAAATCATAAAATAAGAAAGTTTTATTTCAGGTTTAGCTAGTCTTAGTAACCAAAAAAGCTTGAGTAATACATAAATATATTCGGTAAGAAGATTGTGATTATCAATAATATCAACACTATCTCAAGTTTTTTGAGAAGTTATTCTTTCTTCAAAAAAAAAAAAAAAAAAAAACACGAGTTTAGTAACATTAACAAAAATTACAAATCAAAATATATGTATGGAAGTGATATACACTAAAAAAAGTCAAAATTTGTCCCTCTATCTGAACTGAATGTTTCATTGCTTACATCTGTAAATTATGTATAGATTTTAGAGAGACACGGATTTTAGGGTTTCAGATTTAAGGGAGTCTACTGTATATAGATTATCTCTCCTCTTTTAGATATGAATTTTTCTGGTGTCCCAGATAATTAATCTGGTTGAAGCTCAATTAAAACTAGCCAAACTGTCTGTTTATAAAAACGGATTTCATACAGTAGGCTTTCTGGCTGGATCCAAAAGATCTAGGGCAGGTTTTTCCTGTTTTGATGCTACAACTTGGCTATGGCAGTAGTGGTCCTAGGCCTGAGCTTTCTGGATATAACCATACTAGGAGTTGTTATGGAACAGTAGCTTCGTGATCCTGGTAATCTCTTTGAAACCTAATAGACGGATTTTCTCTACGTGTTTCTGTTAAGATGAACTACAGTATGGGAGGTTTTTTTTTGCCCTTTAAATAGTATTTCAGGTAGCAGCAGGGGGTAATTTGGAGTACATCTCTAGTGGCAATGGGAAGGGGTGTAGTCGTAAAAATAACAGAGGTTATACGCTCCAAACAGAGAGTATATGCTCAAGGCAGAGAGAGTACCCTAGAATATGTATACTATAGTTTTCTTGAGAAAGAGAGGATATATGGTGTTCCTTTAAAAAATCCAGAAGGCATACGGAGTATACTGCCGTATACACTCCACTACATTCCTGGCAGTGGGGGTGTTTTGGAAAGCATTCCTAGTGACAGTATAGAAGTGCTTTAGAAAAATATCTTTTGATAATTAAGTTTGGCTTGACTGAGTGTGCAAATCTTTTGTGAAGAAAGAAACAAATATAATAGATATTTTCCTATTTAATATTTTTAATTGAAAGTTTAATATAAGTTGGATTAGAAATATTAAATGGACATTTATATTTAAGCTTAAATGTTATTAAAAGTTAATCAAGATTGAATGGTAATTGAAAATTAATTAAATGGATTTTTTAATATAAAGTTTTAAATACAATCCTTTTTTTAATTTCATATTTTGTAATAGCTTGTATTTTGATGCTCCATTGCATTTCTTTCAGTAAACATTAATATGGTCAGATGGTTCAGTGATTTTGTTATTGAAATGATACAGAAGAAGTGACGTAGTTAGGATAGATAGGTGACATCCATGTAAATAGTGTCATCCCCTCCCAAACCCACTGTATTTTTTTAATCACAAGTCTACATTATTGCAAATAAAAAGCAACATTTTTTGCTAGCTTGATGCGATTTTATAGATAATTTGAAGAAATTAATACAAAATTATAATTTAAATACAAAATACTAAAAGGTTTGTTTTTGCTACCCACTCGTTGGATAGGTAGGTTTCTGTTCCTGGTGCATAGTTTATTTAGACACCTCATTCTCTATCAAATTGAAGGTTCTCCAAGAAAGGAAAATTAAATCTCTTGTGTGATGCACTAGAAATTTCATTTTATTTTTCAAAATTTTGTAAGATTATATATATTTGGAATAAAGATTGGGTGTCCCCTTTAGAGGGAGACACCCGGGGCGGACCAAACCCCACTAGCTATGCCACTGTACAGAAGGATAATATTGAATGATTACTTAATCTCATTTTTAATTTATGATTTTAATTTCCTTTTTATGTTTTTATTTAAATTCATTTAATGAAATTTATTATTTATTTATAAATCTGTTTGATTATTTTTGTGAAATCTTTGGGCAAACTTTTACAGCATAGATGCACCTCATGCATATTAGCTCTGCCTGTGTAATATCTCTCTTCAATTATCCTTGATTATAAGGATAACAAGACAGGCAGACAGAGGACAGAGACTCTACTCTAGAGACAGGACTAGGGTTTCATCAGATAAATGAAATTCTAAAAATTAGATGACGTTTACTTCCTATTTTAGTGCAATCTTTTTAACTATTGTTGTGAATTATAAAAGTGCTATTATGTGTAAAAAAGTCAAGCAACAAAAGTTGCCCACCACTCGTCAGTTTCCTCGCAGTTCATTGGGTATTCCAGAAAAGGCTTTTTCATTGTCAGATTTCCAAGTATTTAACTAGCTGTTACTGGTGACTTGCTTTATTTCAGGCTTCAAAGATGCGCCAACAGAATTTAGTTGCTGGCTTTCGAATAGAGTCCCTTGGAGAGATAGGGTAACATGAAAATGCCTGGAATTTGGAGTGACATTAACCCCTCACGTAACAGCACATTAAGACGGCACAAATAACATTTCAATTCAAACAACTAAATTATTTTCTTCTAAATATTTTTTAAAAAAATTTAGTGAAAATTATATAAGATTTAAATAATACTTAAAACTTTTTCTTCTAACATAGTTTAAATTATACCAGGAGGTAACGACTCAGAATATTTTACTGCTTAACTGATCATATTTACTCAGACATATAAATAGCCCTTAAATACTTAACACCAGCTAATTAAACCTTAAAATTCTCCTAATAAAAGGGAAATGAATGGAAGCTTATATACAGGGAGATCATTACTTAAAATTTACATTATGTAGATCAATTATTCGCTACTTTTTAAAAGCCAACCAAATAAGCGTGATTTTATAATTTGTAGCATCACAACAGGGGTTGACGAGTGTAGCTTAAATAGGGGAGAGCCTCTTACGTTACTAAATATTTGTTACTTCTTTTAGTTTGAATATAACTTTGATTATGTAACATTGAAATAATGTTTTGTCGATTTATATTTAAGAAAAACTTTTGAAAATTGTTTCAGAGAGAAATGGAAACATCAAGTATCGCTGCATTCTAAAAAAAGTAATTAATGCTATTACCAACAATGAAACATTTTGGGACAGGAGGAATTTCTTGCTTAATATGGTTGGATACAAACTACTACTTGCTGTTGGATACAAAAATATGAAAATTGATGGTCTTATTGAGAAATGATTGGTAAACACACTGGTGCAGACAATTTTTAAATCGTATAGTAATTTAAAGAGATATTTAATGTTAAAGTTCATTAAAATTGTTTTATTCAACAAGTTTCATAGGAGTAAAAACCATGCATAGAAATTTAATCATTTTTATATATTATATACATTATAAGTTCACAGAGTGCAGACTGCATTTATTTTTTAAATTTAACTAATTTTATAATCTTTTTTTCATTTTAAATTCAAAATTTCAGCATTTTTTGTGATATTTTTACATTATTTAGAAAACAAAAATATTTTAAATAGTTGCCAACTATTAAACCAGCACAAAGAATAAAATTTGATAAAAGTTAAAAATTTATTGGCGTGTCATTATCATAAATAGAAGAAAATTTTCAAATTAAAATGAATGAATATTAACGTATTAAGTGCAGGAAAATATTGAAAATTGTGGCATAAAAACTACATTTACACGGAAATTTTAAAAGAGAAAGAAAATTGTAAAAAATTAAATTCATTAATATCCGTTAAAAGTCTTAAATGTTGAAAAATTGCATAAGATTTAAAAACAAACTAAGGCAGTGCAAATATTTTCTTTCTGACCATGGCAATACAAAGTTTTAAAGTTAAACAATTTAACAAAATTCAAAACAATTCGCTACTTCAAGCCTAAAATATGAATAATAAACATTAAATTACTTGCAACAAAAAAAAAAAAGAAAAAAAAAGAAAAAGAAAAAAAGAAAGAAAGAAAGAAAATTACCAGATAGGAAAAACATTTTAATGTTTTAAATGGTAGCAAAACATCGGCAAATACGAAAATGGCAGAATATAAAATATCGCACTTAATAGATCAAATTGTGAATCTCTAATGAAGAATAACTTAACCTTGCCAATAATTTATTTAAGTAAAGAAGGTAGGTTTAATAAATTTCTGTTTAAAAGACAATGGAATACTATAATCTAAGGAATAAACAAGACGCCAAAATATTGATTGAACATTGAATGAATCAAGTATTTTCTAATGAATCAATTATCAGTTAATTCATTATTCATTCATTAGAAGTTACGATTCATTCAAAGCAACACAGTCAAATTATTGTCTGTCTGTTCCACGCTCTGTCGTTTCATTGTAATTTTAACTTTAAAATATTAATTTATTTACTCTACTTTCTCTTTTCTACTCAAAACTTTTATTAAATTGGGTTAATGGTAAGATATGTTTATTTGTAACTTTTGAATTAAAATGATGGCACGAAAATTCTAATACCTCCACTTTTAATTTGGGAAATATTTTGCTGCCTTTCAAAACATTAACAATCTTGCGGCTGACAGTTTTGTTTATATATTTATTTGTAAGCAGTTTGGTGATTATTTTTCATATTTTCTGTTAAAAAACAGTAAATTCATTTGATTTTAATATTGAAACATTTAATTTCAAAATATGATTTCACAGCATTGCTTATTAATATGGTAGAATCAATTTAATTGCATTAATCTCATTTCAAGGTAAATATATTTTCAAAAAGAATTCATATTAATGTAAATTTTAATTTATTATTAAAATTTATTATTAAATTTATTATTAAAATTTTAATTTATTATTAAAATTAAATTTATTCAAATATTGAAACAGTTTAAGTAAGTTTGACCATTTTAAGCTAAAAAATATTCCTGTTTCTTCATAATAATACATGTGTTGTCAGTAAGTGCTGTAACTGTAACGATGGAAAAAGAGAAGTGAGTGCTTTTGTCATATATCAGCACAAATCTTGCGAATAGCATCTTTTGTTTTTCAAATTGGAAATAGTGCTTTAATTATAAATCTAAATTCTTTTGCTGTATGATATTACTTAGTACTATTATTTTTATTTTAAATGAGAGGAATATTGTACAAATGATGGAGATGCAAAACCACATGCATAATGTAATTTAGTGATATATGGCGAAAAATTCATGGCTGTGCAAGTATTAAATGAAGTAATTTTTAGATTGTTTAGTAAAAAAGTAAGTTTTTTCTGTTATTAGAAAAAAAAAAAAAAAAAAAAAAAAAAAAAACTAAAGCATTTTAATTTTGGTACTACTGGATTGGTTTGCCCAGTATTTAACCTGTGATTTAAAGTTAATAAAAATATGGATTCTTATGTCTTAACCCCCTGAAAAATTGTAATGTTGTTTTCTCTGTAATTTATTTTATATGTTAATAAAAGAAGGATTTTCTAACATAATTTAATTTTTTGTTACGTATATCTTTATAAACGTTGAAACTATCAATCATAACTTAATTTCTTAAAACTGGATTGCATTTATGGAATTATATTAATTTAAATAAAGTTTTAATCGCAGTAAAACCTGCAGCCTAGTGAATGGATATATCAGGTCGCAGCAGTGAGAAGATTAAGTAAACACTCTTTTATAATTTAAAATTTCATTTATTTAGTTTTTTTAAATGTGATTTATTATAAATAAAAAAACTGATTGACTTACTATACTAAATAAATAAGCTGAATGACTTACTACAGTAGATTCCTTCAAATCCGCACAGCTTGAGAACAAAGGTTGTGGGGATTTCAGAATTTTGCAGATTTCTTGTCATTGTTTCATTTACATTTTTTGAACAGTAATTTGAATGTAATTAATAATGCAAAACAACCTATAAAAATTGCTTATAATATAATAAATATTGAAATAAGTAAAAAGTTAAAATAATAAGCACTTATATAATTTTTAAAATTATTAAAATATCAAAACCAAAAGGTCAAGTTAATTATCAATAATGTATGATTAAATATTCACCGTAAAGATTCAATGTATTTTTCCTAAATTATTTAATGAAACTTGCCACATAAAGGTACATTACTAATTCACATCAAAATAATAAAATAAGGAAGTTTTATTTCAGGTTTCGTGAGACTTAGTAGTCAAAAATCCTTGATTAATACATAAATATATTTTGTAAGAAGATTGTGATTATACCAATATCTTGAGTATTTTCAAAAATAAATTTACTTTTCCTTCATGAAAAAAAAAAGGAATTCAGTAATGTTAACAAAAATTGCAAATTAAAATACATACAGAGTTGATATAAAAGTAAAAAAGTCAAATTCTGTCACTATATCTGAATAGAAATTTTTATCAATTACATCTGTAAATTATATGTGCATTTTAGAGAGTTGTAGATTTGAAATAGTCTACTGCATAAATAAATAAAAGTGTGTGTAGAGAAATGCTTTAAATTCTGGTCTATAACCCGCAACTGCAATTTTTAGTTATTAATAAAATTCTGTAGATTAGGAATTGTGCATATATAATGTTATCATTTTAGGGAGGAGAGGGGGGTGTCGGGCAGATGATATCATAAGATATTTCTAGGGGAAGGGGGGGTTGTCTATTGATATCAATATCATTTTCGATCCAACCAAAATTTTCTCTTTTTATTTGTAACATGTTGTTTTGGTACGAAATAGATGTTTTTTTTTTTTTTTGTTTTTTTTTGTGTGTTGTCTATTTTTAGGTGAAAATATAAAACTGTTATTGAAATTACTAAATTATTATAAAATTAAAAAAATAATTAATTCTAAAACATGGAATTCCCCAAAATTTTACATTCCTATTCTTCTTCATACATGTACCATGTATGCATGTATAATCGCTGTTTGAGAAACCATATGCGAAGTACATTTGAAATGAAACTTGTGTTTATTAATAAGTAAAAGAGAAAAAGAAAGAGTGTTGTTCACTTGTTTTGTTGATAAAAATTTTTGTTTACGCCCCCCTCCCTTCCCATCCATGCATGGGAACTGCAAGACTCTATTGTTGTTAAATAAACCTTTTTTAATTTTTCATACATAATGGGAACATAATGCATACTTCTGTGTTTAATATGCAAAGTTTTGACAAAACACTGGGCTGAAGGAGGGGGAGTATTATACTGCCGAATAATCTTGTCAATATGTGTTTTGTCAATAGTTTACATAAAAACACACAGACGTATGCATTATGTTCCCATTATGTATGAAAAATTAAAAAAGTTTCTTCACGAATTCAATGTAAAATTAATAGCTATACCCCCTCCTTATCTAATACAGCTTCTTAGTAACAATATTGATAAAATTCATAATCATCAAATGACGGGAATTAATGAAATTCCAGTTATCCTCTCAAGTAATGAAAGATTAGTATTTATTGGTGAAACTAAACAAAAATTTTCAGAGATTTAAAGAGCACAAAAGAGATATTGCACAGTCGAAACTGAGTACAGCCCTTGCAAGATTATGCAGTATAACATCTTTAATTTGGACTTCTGTAATCCGGACACTATGGTACGTTTATTCATTTTTATTTAGGATTCGAGAGAATAGATGGCGCCATAGGTCTTATGTAAAGGAATTTCAGAAAAGGGTTAAGAAAATAAAAAATTACATAGTAACACAACATTTTTTTTTCAATATTAAAACTGTAAAAACTCTCTAAAATTCATTTGTAATTAATATAGGTGTCTTTATACTTACAAAGTTGTAAAAATTCATGATTTATCATGAATTTAATCAGGATATTGAAGCATGATTCATGATTTCAGTTATTTTTATTTTTCGAAAGATAAGATATCACTAAAATATCACAAAATCAGATTTTTTTTTATTGTTATTTCTTTTAAGTCTTTAACTTATAACTTATTTTGATATTTATAGTTGCTATATATTTAATTTTTTGTATTATATATCACATTTTTAAACATGGTATAGTAATTATAAGATTGATTTTTAAATTATAATTGTAAGTCTTAAATTTCTCACTGTTTTTTTTTTTTTTTTGGTTTTAGAATTTAGTTTTTTAATTTTTTTTATGATGAGGCTCTTATTCCTGTGATATGCATTATTTATCAAGTATTCATTAATCGAAAATCGCAATTTTTATAAAAATCGTAAGTTTGTTATTTTTAAAATTCATAATAGACAGCGACACTGCATATAATATACATAATTTAAGAAAAAAAAAAACATTCGTTCTTGAACATTTTGATATTGATTTTTCTCAATGTTTTCAATTATCCAGTTCCTTGCTATTCTGTATTGTCATATTAATAAGAGATTATCATTAATCTTTATGCACCTTAGCTATACAACTTCTGTAATCCGGAATTATCTATAATTCGGACTCGCTGTAATCACAACGATTCCGGATTAAAGAAGTTATACTGCATATAATTATGGAGTAATATAGGGAAGAGTGGGGTAAAATTGGACAATAGGATTTTCTCTTTATGTAACATTTTAAACGTTTCAACAACACATTAGATAAAACAACGGTAGCCCAATCTTCAGATAAAAGAAGTTTCTTATCTGTATTGCATCAATAAAGACAATATTTTAACACTTATTTTATTTGTAGCTTTATTCCAGATTGTAGGGTTAAAAATGTACACAAAAAACAATTTTTTATAAATACATCCAATGTTGCCAAACAGAAAAATTAAAATTACATCAAAATATTCAAATGTTTTACAGTTGGGTACAAAATTTTTTCAGTAGCAAAAACTGAAAATTATATAGCATTGTTTGTTCACGACAAGGAATAAGCGCTTTTTATAAGTGTTTAACCAAAGAGAAAAAAAAAGTTTGACTGTAAATGTTTTCTTCCAAATTTGATTCTTAAATTTTTCAATCTGATTTTTAAAATATTTGTTTTAGAATATAAGAAAATATGTTCACATGAAAAAAAAAATTGCAAGAAAAATATCTGCTTTAAATATTATGTAAATTTTAGATTTTAACATCTTTAAATTATAAAATATGAGGCTTGACTGTTTCTGCTTGGTTTACTTGTGTACCGAATAATTTTATTGACTATGCCAGCAAAAATGAAAACTTTGTGCCATCCGACGATCAAATCAAAAGTTATAGGTTTTCATTAGAAGAATAACTAAAAAAAAAAAAAAAACATGTCTTAACATCAATTTATTTTAAGAATATGGATAAGTAAACTTATTTTTAAAAATAGCAATTGTGACAGATTAAAATGTTTACAAAATCACAGACACCAATATAATGAATGAATCACGATAGAGAAATCTATTCATAAATAATGAATCTCGATGGACAAATTCAATAATAAATCAATCCATAAATGATTTCATCACCACCGCAGCTGCCTGCGAGATGAACATTAGACTCTTATTATCATCATGATGAACTTTGCTTAGATCGTCTCTTGTTCGATGGAAGTTAACGTGGGCATCACGCCTATGTAGGTATTCTGATACCAATCACCTTTGAGCCTTTCAGAGTCAATTAAGAGAATAAAACATTTATATATATATATACAGTGGAGCATCATTTATACGACGCTGAAGGGACTACCGAAAAACGTCGTATAAACGATAACGACATATAATCGATTTTCACTTCCAAAACTAGAATTAATTTTGTTTTCACTTAATTTTAATGTTTAACGTGATGATTTGGATGAATTTATAAATTAAACAAACCAAAAAATAAATAAATAAATAAAATAAAATAATAATAATAATAATAATAATAACCAAAATAACAGGGGGGGGGGATTAATAAGCAATTTAAATATGCGTACCTTTATTTATGTTTCACCGAAAGGTTTCTCATTTGCTGTACATCATTTCCTTTCCATTTAAAGTCAAAAATCAAAAACCCCGCGTAGCCAACTAAAAGTCGCCAACACTGATAACAGTTAGAAGGATAGTCTATTTGCAACTTAAAACAGGTCGGGAAAGCTGACTATCCCCAAAAAAAGAATGACCCCTCCCAGTGTAATCTGTTACACATAAGCTGATTTTTCAGACTCATCAAACACCAGCCCACATTTTTATAATGTGGAGTGCATTTAAACATGCTTTTTGGTGTTATTCATAGCTGCCAATTTCCACTCGTTCGTAAAATACACAAGAAATATAAACCTATACAAAATCGAAAAATCAACGTACAAACGATTTTGGGCGTCATATAAAAGATATATTTTTACATTAAAATGAATAGGAATGAATCCGGGACCCTATTAAAACGTCGTATAAATGTAAACGTAGTGTAAGTGATCGTCGTATAAACGATGCTTTACTGTATATATATAAAGACGACAAAGCAATAGTCAAAATTCATGAATGTAACACTTAAATATTTTCTCAATTACAAAATTTGATATTATTTTGAATAACTTGTGAAAAATAATCTTAGATTCTTTGGTAAAGCTTGTTTTGATTAATGTCAATTATTTCAACCAGGGATGGAAAAAAAATGCATACTAATCATATTGCTATTTCAAAAGTTGTATTAATAAATAATTAGTGAGTTTAATTAGTTAATTGAGAAAATTAGTGAGAATTATAAGTAATTAGTGAACTACATTGATTGGTGAAACCGTCCTGTTCGATTGAAGGAATGAATCATTTTCAATGGGACACGAACTACAAATTCGAGATTCATTCTTGCACTGGTGTCTTGTGTCTCGCCTTGATTGTAGTATTTGGTAGCTTTTAAAGCATCAGTTTATACTAATCTTACTCTCTTTACTGCAGTAAGTTAATACTAAACGTTTCTTTGGTTTATCTTCAACTAAAATTATACAATTTGTAGTATGATAATGTAAAATGTTGTTTGATAATACACAAAATTTCATGTGTTGCAACTTTCATTGTGCAGATAATTAGTCATTTAAAGCATCATTAAAATCTTTTATTTATAGCAGATAATTTTATTTATTTGTTTATTTTTATTAGTTCATCAAAAATTATCCGAATTTAAATTTCAAAATAGCACATTGGTTTGAATTTAAAAAAAAATTAAAAAATAGTGTTGCTCAGACTGAATTCGGTTGTATTTTGTTCTAGAAAATGTAAAGATTTTTTATGTAATTGTTAGCATATTGAAGTTCTTATATAGATTTTATCAAAATTCACATAAAATAATAAAATAAGTTAAGAAGCCACATGTCTGAAATTTTAATATCTTCATAATAATAGATTTTTTTCCAAAAAATGCAGTTGATGCACAGATTAAAAATAAATAAATAAACAGAAAAATGTTTCATTGTTTTCTATTTAGAAAATGGTACTTGTGTATTTTCATGCTAGAAAAATATGCTGTACCAACAATGTTTATTACTTAAAACATTTTATTTTCTTTGCAATTGCATATTTAATCTTATATTGTTGCCATATTGAATTCAACCACAGAAGTAATTTAATATGTAACACAAATTATTTGATATGATGTAACCTTCACGTTTTTTCTGTTGTCAGTAGGAACAAAAATGTGAAATTTATGTGTTATAATCTGTCATACAGTGGCTCACAAAAGTGTTTGTACACTTAGGAATTTCAATGAAATAGGGCTCTATCTATTAATTAAAATTAATATTTTAGAATGGGTATTTAAGAGTAAGATCTATGACTCATTATTAACAAAACTACATAAAATATTTTAAAAACATAGCAAAACTTTATTTTGAAAAAATCACTGATCAAAAAATAACAAAAAATTTACCTCACAAAAGTCTTCGTACACTTTAAAAAAATCGCTGTATATTTGTAAATATTGTAATATTTCGCTAAAGTTGTTCTTAATAGGATATTATTTAGCACCCACAAAAGTTTTTCAAACACCTGGGATAGCTTTAATTAGTGTTTTTGTAATTTCTGCATGAAAGTTGAATGCTTCATCGAACATTGCTGTTTTTACTTCGCTTTTTGTTTGAATGCTGTGTTTTCGTGTTCTAACTTCCAGTTACCTCCAAATATGTTTTACAGTAGATTCCCTCAAATTCGCACAGCTTGGGGCCAGAGGTTTTGCAGATTTTAGAATTTTGAGGATTTCTGGTCATTGCTTTGTTTACATTTTTTTTTAAAGTAATTTGAATGTAATTAATAATGAAATCTAAAGTTTAATGATTGCTTACAACATGCTAAAATATTAAAATAAGTAATAAACTAAGATAATAAAAATTTAGATAGTTTTTAAAATGATAAAAATACAAAAGCAAAGGTCAAATCAATAATCAATAATGTACAATTAAACATTCATTATAAAGATGAAATGTATTTTTCTTAAATTATTCAATGAAACTTGCCTCATAAATGTACAGTATTAATTCACACCAAGATCATAAAATAATGAAGCTTTATTTCAGGTTTAGGCAGACTTAATAACTAAACTAGTTGGATGTGCCAATCCCAAAACTTTCTTCTATCTCATACGTACATTTTAATATTTGAAAAAAAAATAGTTACTCAATTTAATGCTTTAATAATTTTAATTCAATACCATACCAACTTTGATTTTCATCTTAAATTTCTGCTTCAATCAATTAATCGGAGTAAAAACGAATTTCCGTCTCTGCACGAGCCGATGGACAATAGAATGATAGGCAGATTCTTTTTTTAAATTCAAGTAGGGCCAAAAAATAATCATTTACAAAAAATTTAGTTCAGTTCTAGAACTAGCTTCATACATTTTTATGTGGTGCAATATTGAAAATGGCATAAAATTTGCTATTGCAGCGCCCCCTTCCGGCGGATTTTTTTCAGATTCAGTGCGATCCAACTAGCCATAGTCATACACTTACACAAAAAATTTGGTTCAATTCGATGCATAACTTCATATACTTTTGGTCGGTACAATATTGAAAAGGGCACAAAAATCGCGATTGCAGCGCCCCCTTCCGACGGATTTTTTTCAAATTCAGGGAGGACCAACTAGCTATAGTCATACACATACCAAAAAAATTTGGTACAATTTCATGCATAACTTCATATACTTTTGGTCGGTACAATATTGAAAATGGCACAAAAATTGCGATTGCAGCGCCCCCTTCCGGCGGATTTTTTCAAATTCAGGGAGGACCAACTAGCCTTAGTCATACACATACAAAAAAAATTTGGTTCAATTCGATGCATAACTTCATATACTTTTGGTCGGTACAATATTGAAAATGGCACAAAAGTCGCGATTGCAGCGCCCCCTTCCAGCGGAATATTTCAAAACTGAAGGAGGACCTGCTTGCCACAGCCAAAAACATTCACAAAAATTTGGTTTAATTCTATGCATAACTTCATACACTTTTTGACGATAGAATGGCGACATACAGACACACGGACAGACAGACATTTTGTAAAAACATGTTTTTTGGAATCTCTGACCCCTAAAATGTGTAAATCCGTCGAAAACCGGAAGTCGAAAAAATTTCGATTACAATACTTTCTTCTATTGAAGATAGAAGAAAGTAAAAAGCTTGATTAATACATAAATATTAAATATGTATAGTAAGATTGTGATTACCAATGATATCAGCAATATCTTAATTTTTTCAGAAATAATTTATTCTTCCTTCATGGAAAAAACATGAATTCAATAACCTTAACAAAAATTACAAATTACAAAACATATGGCATTGATATAAAATTAAAAAAGTCAAAATTTGTACCTACATCTGAACTGAATGTTTCATTGTTTACATCCGTAAAATATGTGCGGATTTTAGAGAGTTGCGGATTTTAGGAGTGCAGATTTGAGGGAGTCAACTGTACTGGGTAAATTCGGTAAACGGAAAAAAGTGACCGGAAAAAAGTTATCAGAAAAAAGTGACATAAACTACAAAAGCGAAAAAAAGTGACATGGAAAAAAGTCACAAGGAAAAAAAGTTACCGGAAAAAAGTGACAAGGAATTGATTTTGGGGATTTATTATTGATTTTGGGGATTCATTGGTTAAGTATGAAAGGGGGATCGGGGGGGGCTCATAGTTTAGGTAAATGGGGTTTTCATGCTGAATTAACTGTTTTATTTCAATTTTTGGATATACAGTAGAGGATCTATTATTCGGAATTCCGAAATCCGGAAGGACCCGAAATTCGGAAATGAAGACGATTGAGAACGGGATGAATCATGATGAAATGAATGAATCATGATGAAATGAATGAATCATGAATCTTTGATTAAATGTACGTTTTTTCGAGATTTTTTAATAGATTTCATGCTTTTTGGCTTTTTTTACAAAATTCACCTTTTTTCTGCGTTTTTTTCGACAAAATTTACGTTTTTTTTAAAAAAACGCAAATTTTTTCAAGTATTGCTTCAAGTATCAAACTTCAAAATTCATTCAGATTCATGATTCATTCATTTCATCATGATTCATCTCCATAAAAAAACGCAAATTTTTTCAAGTATTGTTAAAAAAAACTCTGCAAATTCGTCAAATTTCGCGATAAAACCCTGTAAATTTCGTCAAATATCGTGATAAAACCTTGCAAGTCTCATCAAGTATCGCGAAAAAATCATGCAGATATGTCGCAAAAAATGCAAATTTTGCGAAACGATAGCGGAAAAATCCCGTGTATGCGCCCCCCTCTAATTATTTTACGATTTTTCGTCACGTTTCGGGGGGGGGGCGGATTAACGGTATTTTACGGTAATATATGTATATACCCAGTTAGCAAAACGTCCGGATTTTGAAGAACTCTGAATTTTGGATGTCCGGATTTGAGACTTTGTACTATAGTACAAGAGTCAAAGTTGTAACTTAGTGTTTTTTTTTTTCCACAGACTTCTCATACAACACACTTTTCATTCATATTCTAGATAGCAGTGCTATAATTTTGTTATTATTTTTAAATTTTCCGTGTTTTTGTTTTATTTTGGGGTGGGGAGGGGGGTGTCGGGATTCGGACGGACCCAAAATCCGGAAAGCCCTCGGGGTCCCGACGATTCCGGATAATAGGTCCTCTACTTTATTTTTCTTACGGTTTTCTACATAAATTCACTAGGATTATTTAATTTACATTATTTTAAAATGAAGTTACGCTATTTATAATTCAACAATGTCAATTATATCAATAAATATGTATGTGTATGTAAGAAAAAAGGATGTTTTAAAAAAACCTGGTTTAAACCAAAAAAATCTGGTTTAAACCAAAAGACCAGTTTTTTGGGGTTTTTTTAAACAGGTTTTTTTCCTACCCTGGAAATTAATAATGAAATTAAAATTATAATGAATGCTTACAATGTACTAAAATATTACACCTTTAATCGTCCTGGAAAATTTTGCATGCAAGTTTAACGATTCATAAAGTAAAAGCTATGGAATGTAATGATATGGGGATTTGTATTTTATAAACTTAGATACTTATTTATCTTATGCAATTCAAAAGGTTAACATTAATATCAATTCTGAGTTAAAGAAACCTTTGAATCCAAAATTTATGTGACGGAAAAACCCAGTTAAGCCGCTTAAAGGGTTAAAATAAGTAATAAACTAAAAAAAAAAATGTAGATAACTTTGAAAATGATTAAAATACTAAAAGCAAAAGTCAATTTAATCATAAATAATGCACAATTAAATATTCAGTATAAAGATGAAATGTGTTTTTCTAAATTATTCAGTGAAACTTGCCTCATGAATGTACAATATTAATTCCCTTCAAAGTCATAAAATAACAAAGCTTTATTTCAGGTTTAGCCAGACTTAATAACTAAAAAATCTTGATTAATACAAAAATATGTTTGGTAAGATTGTCATTATCAATAATATCAGCAATATCTTGATTTTTTTCATAAATAAATTCTTCTTCTTCATGAAAAACATGAATTCAATAACCTTAACAAAAATTACAAATTAAAAAATGTATGGAATTGATATAAAACTAAAAAAGTCAAATTCTGCCCCTACTGCTGAACTGAATGTTTCATTGTTTACATCCGTAAATTATGTGTGGATTTTAGGAGTGCAGATTTGAAGGAGTCTACTGTATTTTGCATATCATTGGTGCACAGATAACATAAAAGTATGGATCTTTTTTGCATTCTGACTCTGATCTATAACTTCCAGAAAACTGCCCAGTCATTACAAAATTTTAATATGTTTAAAATATATTTTGTTTTTAAAATAGTTGTCCTAGTGTGCTATGTTTTTTTTTCTTTACAGGGAGACTTTAAAAAACTGTCTGCACTGTTGAATTCAGATACTTTTCTCCCAGAGGAATTTCTATGGGGGTCTTATAGTGTTCCGAGAGAGGTAGGATTTTCACCTTTCAACCATTAAAAACACAAATTCTGAAATTTTCAATGAAAGAGACGTCTCACTGCTTTATTTATTTATTTATTTTTTTTTTGAGGGGGTCGGGAAATATGGAATGTCTTTCTCTTTATCACCCCCTGAACTAACAGCGAATTTTTGTTCAAAACATAAGTATTTTTTTAGTTGGCATTACATTTCATTTAAAATATTATTATTCTAGATAATTTCATTCAATGACTTTCATTTAAAGTTAATTAATTTTTATTTAAAAATGCATGTTTAAATCATTTATTTATTTATTCTATTTTTCCTAAAGGTTAAAAAATGTTTAATGTCATGCGTCATTTTATTTCAACACCAAAGTTTTATTTCTATGTTCTACATGCAAAAATAAGAGTTTTTATGGGTGAGAACTGCTTCTAATGGAAATAATTAATTTACCATCTGAAAACAGTGAAAACTAATGCAGTAGATTCCCTTAATTCCACGCATCTTGAAATAACAGATTGTGCGGTTCTTAGAATTTTACAGATTTCTGGTCAATGTTTTGTTTACAATTTTATAAGTATTATTTGAATGTAATAATTCAATCAAAATTATATTGAATGCTTGCAGTAGAGTAAAATATTTAAATAATTAACAAACTAAATTGATAAAAATTTAGGTAATTTTAAAACTGGTTAATTTATTAAAAGTAAAGGTGAAGTAAATATCTAACAGTGTATAATTAAATAATTATCAGAAAGTTTACCAGATACATTTTTCATGAACTATTTAATGAAACTTTACTTATAAAGGTACACTAAAAACTCGCATAAAATCAAGACACAAACCATCAAAACACAAACTGTAGGTCCTTCACAAACTGTTGATACTTTTTTGAAAGTCCTTGTTTATAGGAAAGTTATATTAGCTTTAGAATGTTTAATACTGTATACCGTAAAATCCCGTTAATCCGCCCTTCCCGATCAAACACACCCTCCCCACTTTATAAAAGATTTGAAATTTTCAAAAAATCCCGAGAAAGCGATCTCCCTCTCAAAAAAAAATCGCTGAAAACGGACAGCTTGAGAACGGTTCAATCATGATGAAATGAATGAATCATGAATCTTTAGTAAATTTGTGCGTTTTTTCGAAATTTTTAAATTGATTTCATACTTTTTTTTTACAAATTTCTCCTTTTTTCGACAGAATTTACGTTAAAAAAAAAGAAAAAAACGCAATTTTTTCAAGTATTGCTTCAAGTATCAAAATTCATGATTTATTCAGAGATTCACGATTCATTCATTTTATAATGATTCATCTCTGCAAATTTTGTGAAACGATCGCGAAAAAATTCCGTGTAAGCGTCCGCCTCTAATTATTTTACGATTTTTCGTCACGTTTGGGGGTACGGATTAACGGTATTTTACGGTATACTCGCGTATAAGTGGAGAAATTTTAGACAAAAAAAACTTCAAAGTGGGGGGGGGGGGTCATCTTATACGCGAGACCTAAAAAAACCTATAAATAAAATATCTGAAAATAGTTTGCTAGCAAATCGGTGTTGCAGCACCCCATTAACTTTGTAGAGCACAAAATCAAAAATCCGGAACCCTTCGAACCTGGACGATTCTGAATTTAAGATCATTTTTTGTTTATTTTTCATTATGACAATCTACCCTAATCTGTTGCAAAGAACAAAAAAAAGTGTGATTTATGTCATTTCGAAACGATTCAGAGAGTCTGTCTTTTTCGGAACAATTCCGACGAATTGTTCCTTTCCAGAGACGTTTCATTTCGGAACAAGTCAGAATAATTGCTCCTTTTCGGAGTCCTTTTATTTCAGAACGAGTCCGAGGAATCGCTCCTTTTCGGAGTTGGTGCATTTCGGACCGATTCCGAGGATTCAATCCTTTTGGGAATCTTTCCAAAAAGGAGTGATTCTGCGAAATCACTCCTTTTCGGAATGATTCCAAAAAGGACGGATTCTTTTTTACAGATTGGATTCGTTCCTTTAGCTCCACTGCTGGATGGCTCCATTTGAACCGTTCCTCAACAAATGACACATCTCTACTAAAAAACTTATTAAAATTAACGTTAAAACGACTTTTAACTTCCAACGTTTCACTTCAAAGTGTGTTACTTTAACTCCAAACTTATATTTTGGCACTTAACAATTGGCTTAGGAAATGGCGTATTAAAGTCAATGCAGCAAAAAATGCCGCCATGTTTTTTTTTCAAAGAAAGCTATCTCCCCAGACACTAATCTTTCTCTCAATGGTGACAGCATACCCTGGGTCACCAATTATAAATACCTAGGCATTCACCTATATTCCAAATTAAACTGGGCTAGTCAGATTCAGGATTTACTTCTCAAATCTAACAAAGCCCAAGGTTCCCTCAAATCTCTGTTGGTTTATCACAGCCGTCTGCCAATTTCAAATAAATTATTACTATATAAGTCCTTTATCAGATCAACCATGACTTGCGGGTCAGTTGTTTGGGGATCCATCTGTGAAACTCAGATGCAGAAAATTCAAATCTCTCAAAATGCAGTTTTGCGTAGGATTTGTAAGGCAACTACATTTGTTCGGAATGACGTCATACATGCTGATCTCAATATCAAGCCCATTGCTCAAGTTATCAAAAAACTTGCTATAAATTTTCATAGAGATCGCATTCTTATACCCAATGATGCGTTGCAATCCATCCAACCTTACAGTGTGAACGACACTCAGGGAAAGAAAAGACTGCTGGTCATCCTTAGTAGAGATGACGGATTTCCACCTCCATTAAAAAGAAGGAGGCGCGAACCCCCTTAAACGCATCATTCTGGACTTTCCAAATTCCAAAATTCATTTTCATTTTGTTTTATTTGTCTTCCTCCCACTAATTTAGATAATGACGTTTTCCTGCCTCGCTTTTGGCTCCGGGTAATATTTACCTTCCTAACTTGTTCCTAGTTACCTTGGGGATTAAAATTTAAATACTTGATTAATTTGTGTGACAGATAAAGTTTTGTTATCCTTTTTTAACTTGTTTAATTTTGTACATAGAATTTTATTTAATTAAGTGAAATTGGTTGCATCATTTTGTTTATCTGTTTGCATCGTGTATTCTATTTATATCATTTGCATTGTGTTACCCTTATACTTGTCACTGATTCTAATATTTCATTTGGTAAATTCACACTACTCTGATTTAAAATAATTAAAATTTGAAAATTAATTTTACTGTCCTGGTCAGCCCTTTCCCCATCCCTGCCCTGCCATGTCTCTAAAACTCAACTGCTCAAAGACCATCTATCGACAGCACATCATATGCTCTTCACCACTGCAGCTGCATGTGAGATGAACATTAGACTCTTTTTATCATCATGATGAACTCTGCTTAGATCGTCTCTTGTTCAATGGAAGTTAACGTGTGCATCGCGCCCACATAGGTATTCCAATACCAATCGCCTTTGAGCCTTTGAGAACATTAAAACGACTTCTTCAGCAAAAAGTAAGTTTAAATAAGTAACATGTTGTAATGTTGTTTTTACTCTCTCCAAATCAAGAGCAAACTGCGTTCGAGCGCCATTATTTCTCGCTGCCGGCAGGTCGATATTTCAAAATATGCCACTTCGTAATGTTCCTGACCTGTGATCTTCAGATCACTGGCTAACTTGCTATTTTGCTATTTACGAGAGTTGAAGAGAAGTTTGACGTTATTGCACACGACATGCACATTCAGTATTTTTCAGCCAATGGCGTTTTACATAATTTTTTCATTTTCAATGGCAGCACTTGTTATGTAGAAATTCTGTTTATTTGTTTGTATGTATAAATAAATTTTATGTCTCGCATAAAAAAATGGGAAAAAAATAGATTTTGTGGAGGGAGGTCGATTTATACGCAGGTTTTGAATGTTTCCTTTTTTTTACAACAACAGTTTGGGGGTCGACTTATACGCGAGTATATACGGTACTTGTATTTAGGATGCATTATTTCCACTTGTTCGAACTGTTGATGAGTACAGGATCTATCTGTGTTTTCATTATTTTTGTCAAAATGATCTAATTTAAAAAGATCACTTTTTTTTCAAACACCTAATCTAGTTTTTTTCCATGCTATATTAAATTTTGAATGATGAAAAAGCTTGATATAAAAAATTTTAATTTTTTTCAATGGCATAAAAAATATAGATTCTTAATGTAATCCAAACTGATTTCTTCATAAGAATTCTTTGATGGCAGTTATTTCAAGAATCATGCTTGAAAAATTCTACAAGATGATTAAAGGCTTAATGGCCTCTGTTTTTGTATGTATATTTTGTGTAAAATGTATCTGAACTTTCTGATAATTATTTAAATATACACTGTTAGATATTTACTTCTCCTTTACTTGTAATAAATTAACCAGTTTTAAAATTACCTAAATTTTTATCAATTTAGTTTGTTAATTATTTAAATATTTTACTCTACTGTTAAATTAAATGCATTTTTTTTTCAAAAACTTCCATCAAAACACAAGCTGTAGGCTCTTTTTTATTGATCTCAATTTGAATCATGCATTTCATCAAATTATTTTTTCTGTGCTTTTGAAAAAATTTTAGTGAAAATTTCAACTTAAAAATGTGTGAAATTTTAAGGGGGGGGGGATGTAAATTTAAAGAGTGTAATGATATGAGTTTTCAGTTTTTATCCGTGTGTATATGCAAGTGTCTATCGTAAAATACCGTTAATCCGCCCCCCCTCAAACGTGACGAAAAATCGTTCAATAGTTAGAGAGGGGCGCTTGCACAGGATTTTTCCCTCATCATTCAACAAAATTTCTAGGAATGAATCATGATGAAATGAATGAATTGGTGAATGAATCATGAATTTTGATGCTTGAAAAAATTTGGGTTTTAAAAAAACCGTAAATTTTGTCGAAAAAACGCAGAAAAAGAGAAATTTGTAAAAAAAGCCAAAACAAGCATGAAATCAATTAAAAAATTTCGAAAAAACGCACATTTCATCAAAGATTCATGATTCTTTCATTTCATAATGATTCATACCATTCTCAATCACCTTTGAGAATGGGGAGGGAGGGAGCTTTCTCGTGATTTTTTGAAAATTTCAAATTCTTTATAAAGTGGGGAGAGGACGTTTGATCGGGTAGGGCGGATTAACGGGATTTTACGGTACTGTTTTTCATGCACACCTACACATATGTATCTATGAAAAAATACTCAATTTCCATTGTACTTGAAAATACATGATGTACAATGTGATTTAATGTATGGAATATTGTTTAAAGAAATGAAACTTGTCATATGTATTAACTTAATTCAGAATTAAAATTTACTGCTATTTATTTCAAAAAAATTCATTATTTTATTATTTTTATTTTTAGACTGAAATGTTGATAAAACTATCTTATTGAAGTTCAGTAGGACATTTCCTTGGTTGAAAATGGCTATAATCTCTTCATACTATAATCAGTTCAGAAGAAAAATCTCTTATCATCTGAAACATAACTTTTTCACATGAAACAATGACATCGATTACAGAAGAAAAATCTTTCTTTGGTGAACATCACTTTGTTCCTCAAAATGGTGGTGAAAGAGTACACTCCTCCCATAATACAGGAGAAAAACCTTTTATTTGTGAAGTATGTTCCAAAACATTTTCTGATAAGAGTAATCTAAAGAATCATCTTACGACTCATACTGGAGAGAAACCCTATATTTGTGAAACATGTTCCAAGGAGTTTTCTCATAATCATCATCTAAAAGCACATCTCTTAGCACATACAGGAGAGAAACTCTACGTTTGAGAAATATGTTCCAAAGGATTTTCTCAGAACAGTAGTCTAAGGCACCATCTCACGACTCATACTGGAGAGAAACCCTATGTTTGTGAAAAATGTTCCAAAGCATTTTCTGTTAAGAGCAACCTAAGAAGCCATTTCTTGACTCATACTGGAGAGAAACCCTTTGTTTGTAAAATATGTTCTAAAGAATTTTCTCGGAATTCTACTCTAAGAAGTCATCTCCTCACTCATACTGGAGAGAAACCCTTTGTTTGTGAAATATGTTGCAAAGGATTTACTCAGAAAAGTAGCCTAAGAAGGCATTATTCGTCTCATACCAAATAGACACTTCCTTTAAATCTCTTATATTTTTATAGTCAAAATTAAATATGTATTCAATGTATGTCTTTGCATTTTCTAGTATCACGTATCTTTTTTTAAAAAATTTAGTGATTTAAAAAAATGTATAATTATTCCATAATTGTCACACTTCTCATTTTGAAATTAACAAATAATTCCGGACCTATTCATTAGATTTTTAGTGAAACTTCCTGTAAAGCCTTTTATGGTTTTTAGTTTCAATTTTTTTTTCACTGTAATTTTACCCTGTAATAAAAACTTACTTTGAACTTGAAACGATAAATTGTAGCTCAATATTTTATAACATAGGAAAGGCTTAATTGAAACAACACTTTTTAACAAATATGAGAAATATGCTGTAAATATTTCTGGTGCAAATAAATAAATAAATACTTATTTGTTAAATTTTCTTCTTAAAATTCTTTTTTCCAAGAATTCAAGTGAAACAAACATATGTCATTATCATGTATTCTTTGCACACATTATGAGCTAACTTAACCATTTTTCTTAAAAGTATGTAAATAACGAATTCAATATTTATTCACCATATTTACTTGATTTATAAATACCAGTTTTATCGGCTAATAAGTAGTGCACTTTGTTTTTTAAGATTTATTTTCATTTATTTTTGTGATTGTTTGTTTGTTTGTATCCGAATTCAGAAATTTTTGTGGCACAGCAATATTGTTTCCTATCATCAAGCAAATCTTATGTGTTTGTATATTTTGTCTAAACAAATCTCAGATGATCATGACTGAATTCTATTTTGTATCCTACCATTCTGAGGTAAGGGAAGATCATTGGGATAGGTCACATGGTTGAGAAAATTTTATGAGTGAGTCATTTTGGTGTTTAACATCCTATTTGTCGTTGTATTTTAAAAAGAATGAAGATTCAAACAGTTACTTACTGAAAAGTCAACAATAAACAAAGTCACAAAGCTGACAGCATTTTACTAGATTTGGCAGAAAAATCAAATTTAAAGATTACCAATGCCAAAACATTTGCAACTTGCTGGGTGTAAAATTAAATAATATCACTGAATATGGCAGTAGTATATAATTGTTATCCTGCCGTGAATGTATTGTTTTAATGAATTGAACTGAAGGTCAATTTTGACCAAGTTATGCTCGGTCCTTCCTGCTGCTATTTTATAGTAGGAGCAAATGTTTTTATGAAAATTTTATCGAAAAAATTGCTCTAATGTTTTTGATTGAATTTTGTATCCTCCCATTTTGGAATATGAGAAGTCCGAAATGTTCAAGAAAATTTTATAAAGAGGTCATATAGGCATAACTGTAGATCAGTAGAATAAAGGTTGAAATAGTTGAGTTGTTGGGTATTTTTTAAAAAGCTACTTATTGCAAAATTTTAAACAGCCATAAGCATATCGCGGTGAAAAGAGGTGGGGGAGGCAGATGACTGTTTGTTTTATGCTTTGATGAACAGAAAGTGCGATTTGGAGGTAGGAATTGTCACATTCATTTCTTTATCCTCTATAAATGTGATTTTTGATGTGTTTTTAATTATTTCTGTCCATAATGTGTTTTATGTTTTTTTGTTTTGGTTTATTTTTATAATATTAGAGGTATTTAAAAGTTAATGGTGTTTTATGCAAATGCTAAAATACATATGTTCGTTTATATTGATCCTTGTTCTGTAAGGTGAATTTGTTGTGAGTTGATGAAACTGTTGAAACATTGTTTCTAAAGAAACAACATATTTTAAAAAACTTACTCATGATCATTACTTACTGATCATCACTTAATGATCATTATTAAAAAGAACCACATGGAGGCCACAAAAAGGTGCTTTAAGCTTTTATTTGAAGCATACATATGCAATATAAATATTGTTAGTGTTTAACCTTTTTTGCCCCAATGGTGCTAAAGCACCATTGGGGCTTTAGTGGGTGCAAAGAACCATTAAAGTAACTTGTTATAAAATTTATTTAATACATCAATAAGTAGCGATGCAGTTTAGAATGTGTTATAAATATATTGCTTGTTTTGATCCATAAACATTATTGGTTGCACAAAATAAAAACATTTTTAGAAAAATCTCTTTTACTTTTGCACCTTCTCTTTTTTCTTGTCGGAGGAATATTGTGGGAGTAAAAATTCACCTTGGATTTTTTTTTTTTTTTTTTTTACTTTTTTATTATATTTGTACATTTTCTAATTTTACAAAATACAAAATAAATAAATAAATGATTGGAAAGGAGTTATAAATATGCCACAAAATTCCTGTAAATTCTAACTTAATTTTGCTGGCAAAATCCTTCTAAAATATATTAAATGATTTGTGTAAATCTTCTCATGTAATTTCAAAAATTCACAAACAATCCTCTAGAAAAATGAAATTTTCTTGATTTAAATCATAAAGGGTGAACTAAATGGGCATTGATAAAGTTTTAAAGATTAAAAAAATAAACAAAATGCAATGGACAATGCTATTGTCCCACCAGTGGCTGAGAGATTTCTGCTCTCAAAACTGGAAGACGGAAGGTGTGAGACCAATCATACCCGTTGGGCTAATTTGTACGGAGTTCCCCATGGTTTTCTTCAAACATTGGATTCCCTTGCTTAAATACGACTTAGATTCCCTTAGAATGATCCTCATGGAAGGCATAAGAAAATATAATTGACTACTGGGTCTGCTGACACATATAATAACAACGGAACAGGTTTTTTAAACTGAAACAGAATTTTCTATTTTCAACCGAAAATTACCAAAGTAATTAATAAGTGTACAAATACAAGTTTATTAGATATATAATTGTTAATCATTCCTACATGTTGTCCAAGTTGGCTGACTGTGCTTCGGACCAAAACTTTTTATTTTCATATAAAATGTCCTTCATCCATCAGTAACTTAGAAATGTTTCTAATTATAAAAATTTCATCTCGTAAAAATATTTTAAATTACACATATCCTGATTTATCTCTTATAATGATTTTTGTAAATAATTCATCAGTTGTACTAGAACGTTCTTAAAGAGTATTCACAACTTGCATGCAGTTTAAACCTAAGAATTTTTTATTACTATTAAGCCTTTCAGTCCTTGCGGTCACAAATGTGTTTCTTACTTTTAAAATGCTTAAGACTATAAATAATACCTTGCAGATGCATAAAAGCATGATTATCGTGTTTAGGTATAATCATAATCATAAATATGTATTTTACTACTCAAAACTTATGTTTGACCAAAGTTAAATTTTTTTAGACTTCATTAAAAGAGTCAGAAACAAAAGGTTTCAGTCTGTAATATTTATGAGCATGTAAAAAGTATCTTTAAAGTTTATTCATACATGTATTACTTGCATTATGATATGCACTCATGTTATTATAATTTGCAGTAGAGTCAGTAGTGTCTCATAATTAAAAATACTGAAGTTTACAGCAATAAATAAAAAGATGTCCCATTTAAACTAATGCAATTCAAATCGATGATTCGAGTTGAAAATTTCCGTAGAATAAACGAGATTTTTGGAATATAGATAACTTCAGTCTGGCCAAATTTTCAACATTTTTTGTGAAACTATCATTTTAGGCCAAAAACAAAACAAAATTAAATTTTGGTCAATCTCTAGTAGTAATTAAATGAAATAATAATATATTTTTGTTATAAATATTATTTACAGTAGACTCCCTCAAATTCGCAAAGCTTGGGACCAAAAGTTGTGTGAATTTTAGAATTTTGCGAATTTTTGGTCATTGATTTGTTTACATTTTTAGCACATTAATTTGATTGGTAGTTAAGCAGTGGAAAAAATATATATAATAAATTGAAACATTAAAATAATTAATTAAAATATTGAAATAAATAGTTAAAAAGCAAGCTATTATTACAAAAAAAGTTAAGTAAAATAAAATTTTAGAAAAATATTAAAATAAAGTAAATAATTAAGATGGGATTTTAGGGACGCAGATTTATGAGAGTCTACTGTATGTACCTTCTAGCAATCATTTTAGAATTTTAACTACAACTATTGATTCAAATTGCTCATAAATTGGTCATGCAGTTAACCCGGGAGAACTCGCTAATGAGAATTTCTCTCACAGTGCTCAATTGCTTTTCTTTTAGTTTACATTTGTTTAATATCCCCCTTTTTTGCCTAAGTACTTTTATTCACAAAAACAGGTAAAGTAAATTAAATAACATTTTGAAATTTTAATTAAAAGCAAAAAGGGTATAAATAAGAGTTTTATAAAGATACGATGGTGAGATAAAATTTAGAAAATCTAATGTAGCGAGTTCTCCCGGGTTAAAAAACCATAGAATAGTCACCATTTTTTATGTTAACAAATGTCTGTAAATCTATTCTTTTTTGAAGCTTTTAGATTTGTAAATATTAAGATTCAAGAATAGGAGGGTTAAGTTTTATAATCTCCGTTAAAATAAATAAGTAAATTTCGAAGTTACGAAAGAAAATATAGACAAAATAAACAAATATAGTGACAAAAATAGTAATGATATACACTTTGATAAGAAATGTTAGAAATGTAATAAACAAATTTACATTTTTTCTGTTCATCAAATGGTGTTACAGGTTCATGAAGACCTGAAAAATAATTTTTTCTCTTTTCAGTTTTTTTTCTTCTATTTTGCGATAATGTAAAATAAAATAATGAAAAAAGTAGTGAAAAAACTGATTTTTTTTTTGTTAGATAAGATTAAGTTAAAATAAAAGTATTCCAAAAAGTTAAATTCCAAATTTAATTACCAAATTAATCAATTAAATGCGATCCATATGAAGTATTAATCAGAGTTTCAAAGAGGGCGGATTATGCAAATCCTTTGAAAATAAAAATTTAGGACAAAAATCAAAATCTTAAGGCTGCCATTTTAAATCATAGATGTTGACATTAAATTATATCATGCATCTGGTTATCAACGTGGAAAAAAAATCATGCAATGACATTATCAGTTTGGCATTGATTTACATTTTTTGCAGCAAAATTCTAAATTTAATTGATTAGAACAATGATAAAAACTTAATTTTAAAAAGTTGAGATTCTTTATTATTTTACACATTTATTGAATCCTTCTCATTTCGATATCCTATTCTAATAAAAATACTTATAAATGTAAAGAATTTTGTAAAAAAAAAATAAATAAATATTGTCATTTATTGCCGAAAGTAAAATGTTTGTTTCCCATTGAGCTAATGAAAATCAAAACATAGCCTATGTAATAACAGAATCTTTACGTACGCCACAGATTAAACATTAATATTTCTAGAGTAAACATAGAAAAATAAAATGCGGACACTACTAGGTCTATTATTGCTCAAAAACAACAATCATTTTCCTAATGATTAATAAAATAACTACAATATCGGCTCTTATCCATAGAATAGTTCAAGTATTATTGTAGTCTTAATAGACCATACATTTTAATTCAAACAACTTTTAAAACAAAATGCATTTTGACATTTTTAATTTAATTTATTTTATTTTATTACTTTTCGATTTTGGTTGCAAATATTTCCTATGAAGTTACTTTCACTTTCTGAACCGGTTCTGAATGTGAAAGTAACTTTATAAAAAATATCTGCGAACAAAGTCGAAAAAGTAATCAAGGAGCGATCTTTAAAGGGATTTCAACTATTAAATGCAAAATAAATAAATAAATAAATAAATAAATAAATAAATAAAAAATAAGAAATAAATAAAATAAATAAAATAAAAATAACTAAAAATAAATATCAAAATGCGAAATAATTATTAGAAAAATGCCTCCCCATAGGAATAGCATTAGCTCGCAAGAGTGTTAGCGAGGCAGGGAAAGGACACTTAAGCAACTTGCATTTGTCGCTGAATAAGTGATTCACCATCCTGATTTTCAATACATGAATTGTTCCACATAATGCATAATAAAATCCTACTTGTTTTGTAATAAAAAATTTACAAATACTCTGTATATAAGATATTTTTACATAAAATAAAATATATCTAATACAAATAAATAGGAAAAGAGAAGAAAATAGGTAACAAAATATTTTATTTTGCTTTTAAAAAATAGGGGTATTGTTACAGGCCAAGGGGAAAAATACATAAATCATATACAAATCTGAAAATCTCAGTATTAACCAAATGGAAAAAAAACAGTTGAAAAAATATCATTTTGGACAACGAAAATAAAATGTTCGAATTTTATGAATCAAAATTATTATTATTATTTTTAAACTATGTCATTTTGGCTGGCAAAATGATTCTGTCTTTATTAGGATTAACGTCCAAGTTTTTCAGACTGAACAAATAAAAGAAATTAGATGCCAGCGTAAGTCCTTAAAACACTACTTTCTGTTTACAACGTTGCCTTTGCTCAATATTTAGTTAAGATAATAATAAATAATAATAAAGATTCTTGAGTCTTTTGTTCTGGTGTTTGACAAACTGCCAATACCTCTTCCAAAATTAAAAGCTCCCTTGCTTTTCCATTAGGGGCTGCGCATTAGGGTGGTGCGAAAAAACAAAAGTTTTTATTTTCGAATCGCTATAGTGCGGAAAAGTTGCGATTGGTAAATGCAAGAAAAACAAAAAAAGAATTTTTCAAATCGGACTACATCTTCCGATCGCGCAAACCACCTAAAAATTCAAAAAAATTGAAAATTTCCGATTTTTTCAGAATTTTTTAAAAAATATTACATATATTTTATCACTATAGGTAAAAATATTTGCATATTGTACTGTTTAATAAGAATATAAAAATAAATTGCGTTTAGAGAATATCTTCCACTCGCGCAAGCTGATTAAAAGTCGGAGAAAATTCAATTTTCAGTGATAAGAAAATAATGTAATAAGAAAATAATTAAATAAGTTCAGTTTGCGGTCTCATGTTAAAATTTAAATGTAAATTAATACTATTGAGCACATTATGCCATTTTTGAACAACCGAGATCTTACCATGACGAGATCGTTGCAGGGCGGAAAGGTTTAGTAGTTTGCGCAACTCCTGTTAGCCACGTTGCGAAACAGCGCTGAAATCGTCTACGTGCACACATGGAAGAAATGGACGCATTTATTGAAAAAGTCTAGAAGTGTTTTTAACAATTCTAGAAGCATTTAAATTCATTTAAAGGGTGTTCTTTAGTGTCTTAGGTATCCAAGATTAGTTATGCAGTTCTTAGGTATACAGGCGCTATATTCGTGTGTTGGTAGAATATTTGGCAGAAAACCTCTTGAATGACCGAATATAGGACAATGAAAAGATTGTCTAGTAATTTTCTTAGTCAACGACACATGCATATCCGTATCCATATCACTTGTTAATGAAATTAAAATAACACAAAACACCCAATTAACAAACGAAATTAGTTCACGGGCTCACTGATACGAAATGGCGCACTTTGCAAGTGGACGAGGTTGGGGAAGGATGGGCATGTACGGGCTCTCCTCCGTTCACCGGTTTTCCTTCCCGTTTATATTATTTGTTCCATGCGTCTACATGTCCATCGTTCCCCAACCTCGTCCACTTGCATAGTGCGCCATTTCGTATCAGTGAGCCCGTGAACGAATTTCGTTTGTTAATTGGGTGGTTTGTGTTATTTTAATTACATTAACAAGTGACATGTATACGGATATGCATGTGTCGTTGACTAAGAAAATTACTAGACAATCTTTTCATTGTCCTATATTCGGTCATTCAAGAGGTTTTCTGCCAAATATTCTACCAACACACGAATATAGCGCCTGCATAACTAAGAACTGTATAAATAATCTTGTATACCTAAGACACTAAAGAACACCCTTTAAATGAATTTAAATGCTTCTAGAATTCTTAAAAACACTTCTAGACTTTTTCAATAAATGCGTCCATATAATACATATTGATATGTAGAATGATACATGTTTGAAGATGTTTTATAATAATCTTAAACAGGTTATGTGTTGTCCCTCGTGATATTTGTCTCAGAACTGAAGAGAATAAATAAAGTATTGTCCTTTCTTCCATCAAAATATATGTCATGTGATTCTTTTAAATCCATTTGACTTTGACGTAAATTTTTTCTAGTGCGGCTGAGATCTATTCTAATTTTGTATCAATCAATAACTTGAGAAGCATCTGTTTTAGTTATTAAAGCAATATCTTCTAGCGCACTCAACGCTATAGCAGCACCTGCAGGGTCAGATACACCATTGCGATCGCAATGTAACAATGTAGATTGTAACTCCACATTCATTTGCCATGGTAATTTCTTCTTAATTCTGATAGGCTGTATCGGTCATGGTAATGAGATTTTACGTATACCTACATTAGCATTAAAACTCTTTTGTATTTCATCTAAATGCTCAAGATCTTTTATTTCCGCATCAACAGATTTGGAAGGTTACCTTTTCAATATATAGTTTCGTCGTCTAAATCTTGTATTCAGTTTTTTCCTCCTTTTGGTTTATAGTACCAATTTTTCCCATTCCTTACTTTATTTGGAGGTAGATAAATCTATGCTCAATGACTGGAATTTTGTGGTGTTTTTCAGACGTACAATTAGTCTCAATCGCACACTCCCTCAGATCTGGAGACATTTTACAGACGCTATTTTAATTCATTACGTATTTGCAAGCTGTAATATCACAAAGTTCAGCTCCTTATTTTTTAAATTCATCAACCTTTTATATAAAATCTGGCTTTTCTATGTCGTTAATTTATAATACTTATCGTAGTAGGCATTATCTAAATGATTCTATACTCAGAAACTTTTGGGATTGAAGCCTTCTAATAGATATATTTTATTTTTTGTGCCACTGTATTGCTGACAGATGAGAAACTCACTTTAATGTTGTTGAATTTACTTGCTAATAGAAACCTCTCCTCAAAGCAGCATCGGAGAATATCTTCATGTGTTTGAAGAATATTTGCCAGAAAATCTCTAGGATGACCTAATATAGGACAATGAAAAGATTGTCTAGTAATTTTCTTGGTCAACGACACATACATATCCGTATCCATGTCACTTGTTAATGTATTTAAAATAAAATAATACACCTAATTAACAAACGAAATTCGTTCACGGGCTCTCTGATACGAAATGGCACACTGTGCAAGTGGACGAGATTGGGGAGAGATGGGTATTATGTACACGTATGGCGATTTCAGCGTTGTTTCGCAACGTGGCTAACAGGAGTTGCGCAAATTACTAAAGCTTTTCGCCCTGCCGCGATCTCGTCGTGGTAACATCTCTGTTGTTCAAAAATGGCCTAATGTGCTCAATAGTATTAATTTACATTTAAATTTTAACATGAGAATGAAAACTGAATTTATTTAATTATTTTGTTAATACATCAAAATCATTGAAAATTGAATTTTTCTCCGATTTTTAATGAGCTTGCGCGATCAGAAGATATTCTTTAAACTCAATTTGTTTTTTTATTATTATTAAACAGTACAATATGAATATATTTTTCACTATAGTGATAAAATATATGTATATGTAATATTTTAAAAAAAATTCTGAAAAAATCGGAAATTTTCAATTTTTTTGAATTTTTAGGTGGTTTGCGCGATCGGAAGATATAGTCCGATTTGAAAAAATCTTTTTTTGTTTTTCTTGTATTTACCAATCGCAACTTTTCCGCACTATAGCGATTCGGAAATAAAAACTTTTGTTTTTTCGCACCACCCTACTGTGCATATACAACGTTATCATTTTAGGGGGAAGGGGGAGGGTTGTAAATTGATCTCGATAACATTTTTAATCCAACCAAAATTCTCTCTTTTTATTTGTAACATGCTCTTTGGCTCAAAATACTATGGTATTCTTTTTGGTCTGTTGTCTATTTTTATGAAAATACAAAGCTAATATTAAAATTACCAAGTCCTTCTGAAATTATTTAACTCTAAAATATGGAATCCTCCAACGTTTTACATTAATATTTTTCTTCAAATGTGTATACATGTATAATCGCTGTTCGTATAATCATACGCGAAGTATATTTAATATAAAACTTCTATTTACTAATAAAAATTTTATATTAAAGAGAAAGAATGTTGTCCCCTTGTTTTGTTGATAAAAATTTCCATCTGCGCCCACCCCCTTTTTCCAACAATACATGGGATGTGCAAAAAAATGCTATAATTGTTAAATGCATTATGCAACAAAATGTTATTATAAAATTTATTGTATAGCAACTGTTTCTTTTAAGTGTTATTTAGTATAAAATTGTTTCACATATAAAATAATATTTCATTAATTTCTCTTTATTTGAATCAATAAAACATGCAAAAAATCAATGTAACCAGTTTTGTATATCACTTCATGAAAAAAATAATAAAGAAAATCAAACTTTGGTAACAAGATCATTATTGTGGGGGGATCCAAAATTTTGAAAAAGTTAATAACGTTATATATGCTTATATTAACATTATATATAAACGTATAATATACCGTTATATTATATGTTTCAAGTTCGTCAGAAAGTTTTAAGGAGAGACCGAATAGGACGAAGTTGGTAAATACAAACACATTTTACCAAAAATTTTTGATACTTTAAAACTTTATTGAATTGTTATATTTTTATGAAGTAACAATCTGTTTATCAAAGACATGCAGTTAATTTTTAGTTATTTAAAATTTTCTATCGATATTACGTAGGTTTCAGGTGAAGCAACTCTTTAAAGAAAAATGTTTTTCAGTTTGTAAAAAAGTCAGTTTTCCAGTTAAATAATTCATTGTATGAAATGCTGTTTAATATGACTATTTTAACGGAAATATCCTAAATAAGAAGGACACATTATAAACCTTTTTAATTCATTTATTACAAAAGATAAAAGGACAATAACAAGACTTTTCAAAGAATATAAGATAAAATAAAAATAAAAATGTGTTTGCAATAGCTGATGTTGACACTCTTAATTTGGAGATATACAAGAATATGTTGCGATTTCTACTAAAAAAATTTGTCCGCAAAGAAACTATTACAATTTTTTTTAAAGTATCTTTATCTCACACAAAATATTTGTCACAATTATGAATTGAAGTGTCTAGTTAACTTATTCTTTTCAGAGAATTTCTTGTTCAATTTCTCATCTGCCAAACGTTTTTAAGCAGTATGAATTAACAAATGCTTGTTTAAGTTATTTTTAGCAGAAAATTTCTTGTTGCATACTTCGCATATAAATGGTTTCTCACCAGTATGAATCAATAGATGCCTGCTTAGATGATATTTTTTGGTAAATTTTTTATTGCATATTTCACATGCAAAAGGTTTCTCATCAGTATGAAATAAAAAATGACTTCTTAAAGAGCTTTTGTGAGAGAATTTCTTGTTGCATACCTCACATACAAAGGGTTTCTCATTAGTATGAATTACCAGATGTTTCCTTAAATCATTCTTTTGGGCGAATTTCTTGTTGCATACCTCACACACAAAAGGTTTCTCACCAGTATGAACTAACAGATGCTGGCTTAATGCATGCTTTCTTGCGAATTTATTGTTGCATATCTCACATGCTAAAGTTTTCTCACCAGTATGAATTACTAGATGGCTGTTTAAAGAACCCTTTTGAGAGAATTTCTTGCTGCATATCTCACATGCAAACGGTTTCTCACCAGTATGTATTAACAGATGTTTCTTTAAATGGTCCTTTCGAGAGAATTTCTTGTTGCATATCTCACACGCAAATGGTTTCTCATCGGTATGAATTAACAGATGGCTGCTTAAATTGCCCTTTTGAGAGAATTTCATTTTGCATACCTCACATACAAAAGCTTTGACATTGGTGTGAATTAACAAATGATTCCTTAAATCACCTTTTCTAAAGAATTTCTTGTTGCATGTCTCACATAAAAGAGGTTTTTCCCTAGTGTGAATTAGGAGATGCCTGGTTAAATCGCTGTTTTTAGAAAATTTCTTGTAGCATACTTTACACACAAACGGTTTTTCACCAGTATGAGTTAACAGATGACTTTTTAAATTGCTTTTTTGAGAGAATTTCTTGTTGCATACCTCACATACAAAGGGTTTCTCGCCAGTATGAGTTAGCAAATGATTGCTTAAATGGCCCTTTCGAAAGAATTTCTTGTTGCATATATCACATACAAACGGTTTCTCACCAGAATGAGTTAACAAATGACTTTTTAAATTGTATTTTTGAGAGAATTTCTTGTTGCATACCTCACATACAAAATATTTCTCCCCAGTATGAATTAGTAGATGTCTGCTTAAATTCCTCTTATGAAAGAATTCTTTGTTGCATACCTCACACAAAAAAGACTGTTTTGAGAGCAATTCTTCCATAACTCACAAATAAAAGGTTTTCCTGGCTTTGAGTTAGAAGCTGCTTTTTCAAAAAGCTGTGATAAAAATATTCTGCTGCATTTGTTTAACACATTGAAGATATTTTGAGTGATGTGATGTGTTAGATTAATGGTTTTTAATTTCTGCAATAAAATAAAATTAATTAATATCAGTTTTTATGTTTCATTAAAAAACAAAAATAAATAAACTTACCATAAAAATTTAAAATCAATATAGAAAATAAACTGTAATAAAATTTCTACCGTAGTATTAAAAACAACAGTAGACTCCCAATTACTGAAGTTAGTGGAATCAAAGGTGTGTCAGAGACTAATGTAAGTATCCTAACAGTGTAAAAATTAAATTATAAATAAAATAAATAGCAACAATTTAAAAATAAATAACTTATAATAAATAAAATATAAAGTAAATTTAAGTAGATCATTCTATAAAACGAAGATACATTTAACAGAGAGAAAATAAATTATTTTTGTGGCGATGGAATTTTAGTATGTAAATGTTTTTAATAAGGAATTCTCCAGATTTCTAATTTGTTCAATGTTAATGATTTTTGCTTAAATTTTCTGCATCATTTATATAATTTACACTGAAATTAAATAATGTAACCAGTCGCATATACAAGTGGATGCTGTGGAATCCCCCCACTCCCAAATGAATATCTGTTTTTCTGAACCATGCAGTCATCGACACTTAAATTATTAAGACGGAATCCTAAAGAACCCATGAGAAATTCTATGTTAGACAGGTGTTAAAATGTATAATCTTAAACGGAATAATTAAAAGTTGCATCTTTTGCCAAGGCTATGAACTTATTTGTTAAAGACAAATTTCCATCATAAACATGCTCCGTTTTAACTGTATCATCTAAAACTATTATAACTTTTTCTCCCTGTAAAGAATTTAAATTTATTACAATGAAATCTGTGAAGGCGACCTAAATTAAAGGTAAAGAAAATCAGGATTACACGATAACAATCGGAAAGCCCTCGGTCCGCTCTTTCATATTATGAATTTTTCTTCCATCACTTCAGTTCCCCTCCCCCTCAAAGGGCAGTTTTCGAAAAATTTTCTTGTAATTTTATCGTTCTGTAATGAAAAAACAATCATTAGAGATCGGATTTTATTATTGGTTTCTTCTGATGGATATAAGTCATAATCTTTGAAAATTTTAAAGAGAGGGGAATGTTTTATTCCCGGGGAGACGTGATATTTGGAACTCTGGGAGGGGGAGGAGCAATTTTTTTAATTTGGCCTTCAACCCTCTTGTGATATATCATCGGAAAGTTCTCTGACCATTAGTTCATATTATATTCCTCCAGAGTCTCTGAGATATTTCGCTATTTCTCAGCCTCAAGTTTGGGTAGAAGCAAGAAATTCAAACTAGCACGTCTTCTAAAAAAATAGTTAAACATAGGTAGTTCAATCATTTCAGAGCTATTTTGTCAATTACGTCGTCAACATTGACTTTGAACAGGATATATTGATTAATAAGATTATATTAATAAGACAACAATTATAGATGTTTGATTAGATATTAATTTTTTTCTAATTTTTGCAAAATATATTTCGTTTGATTCAAGATTTTTTTAGAGAAACCAACCAGCGTAGCGGGCAGACTGCTAGTACTAAATCTTTATAGTTTCTAAAACTTAAAACTTAAATAAAATGGAATCTTCTGCAATTGTGTTTCCTTCTTGGCAGATTTTTGGTAAATATGGAATCATCCCGTAAATGGAAATATTTGATGGTCCCGAAGAATAAGCATACAAGTATACCTGCTAAGATGGAAATGGGTTTTGATGGGACCAACTGTTGCTGAAAGTTAAGGGAAAAGACAAGTTTATACAGATGCAATAGCGGCACACTGATTGAGTTTCGAGACCCTTATCCTTGTCTACTTTATAATTTTACACCAAACATTATAACTTTATGTGCTGGCTGGAATTAATAAAGGAAGGATGTTCTTGAACTGGGTATTTGTGAAATTTTACTGCCATTTTTAAAATACCGAAAGAAGTCAGAATATTATTTATCTTCTGTTCTATAACATGATGTTGTCTTTTATCTCCAAAAGATTTTTCGTCAATCATTAAGCAAGAAATAAGAAGTTGGTGCTTAAAAGTTTGTTGATCAGTTCAAAAGAGCAAAATTCCTTGCTACATAAAAGTTTGGTGCATATTTTTTAATGATACAGATTCGTTGTCAAGTTGGTTATTTGATGTAGAGAGATAACACATCTCGTGATAATGCTGAAGAATATTTCCAGAGATCAATGCTTCTTTCTCGTTTGAATTATTTCGAGTCTCGTTGATAGTTTGGAAAAGAACAGAGGGATATTGGATGATTTAGATGTTCTCCTAGGATTTTACAAAATAATGGCAATTTTTGTAATTGAATTTTTTTATCCGGAGTCACTTTTAAATATATCAATGGATTTTGAAGGACAGATTTTTTAAGCATTTATTTTGAATTGCAATTTTGTTTTTATTCATTAATGCAGACAGAACTATGGAAAAATTCGTAATTTTTGTACGAATTCAAAATAACATGAAAAACACCGGAAACTGTTTTTACACTGATTACACTGAAGCGTCAAATTTAGGAGGACCCCACCCCCTCAAACCATCGAAATGTCTTCCCAGATAATTTAGGATTTTATTTTTATTGATCTTCTAGAAGTGCTACTCTTTTCTGGAATTTCAAAGTACTCTTTCAAAAGTTGCAAAAATCTCTCCCAGAGAAAAATGTCTCAACCATCTGAATTGACCAAAATTGCGACTTGTGAATGCCCAGTTTAATGTTGCTTATAGTAATTTTATGGATGAAAGGAGAATGGCGTATGAAGAAGGTTGTGATGAGCTTTTGTTTTTAAGAATGAGAAATCTAAAGCTTAAATTGAACCTAATTCATAAACAAAACTCCGACTCTGTACTTGTAGAATGCTCTAAAATTTTTTCGAACCACCTAAAAAAAATGCTTTTGAAATAAAATAACAGAAACCACTACTATTTATTTTTAAACCAAGTATTTCAGAAAGTGCTAATGAATAAAAAATGTTTAAAAAAATTAGCATCCTTGAAGTTCAAAACCAGATATCAAAACAAACTACTAACGCCAAATATGGCACGAAAAAGGGCAAAACATGAAACAGAGAAACCCAGAAATATAGCTATTTAAGACAACAGTACCAAGGCTAGTTTTTCAAAGATACACTATATTTGCTGTGTGTGCTTGTTATATCACTAGTTTCCAAAGCAAATTTTTTCTTAAATATCAACCACATAATAATTAAATACAAATCAGAAATTTCTTTGAAATAAACTAAATATATAAACCAACCAACAATAAGTTAAATAAATATAATAAAGAAGAGAAAAATGAGAAAGAAGAGAAAAATGAAAAATCGGAATTCTCATTAGTTCGAATAAAACGAAGTCAAGAGAAAATGAGTTCGAATTAATGAAAATTTTTAACGTTATTCTACCATTGAAAATTTCGGGATTTCATATTTTGTTCGAATTAAGCGAAGATTCGAATTATCCGATTTCGAATTAACGAGAGTTGACTGTACTTAAATTCTTAAAGTTACTCGAAATATGTCTATTACCCATACACATACAGTCAATTCAGTCAAGGTGTGACTGCAAGGAGCTGAAAAATAAACCATTTTTGACTTCCGTTCAAAGAAGTGTAATAAATTATATTTCTAAGACAATCTGTGTAAATAAGATTTTTTGTACTTTTCGCCTGTATTCTGAATCTCTTCCATTCGACACAGGATTAGGTTGTAGAAAGATTCTGCTTTTACTGGTTTTGCTGTGTTTATAAGTACCTGTTAAGATCTTTTTTGATTGAACCACTAATAGGGGATGAAAAATCTATTTCAGGCAGGTTTTCAGCAAATTTAATTGTTTGGCGACCCATGTCAGGACCATGTAAAGGCAGGTTTCTGTTAAAGATAATTGTCATTTTGACACGTTTTACTGCAGGGGTGACTAGTACACAATGGACCACTTTTGCAGTTTTTAATTTTTTCTCTCTTTAATTGAATTCTGCCTAAAGACATTCTTAAACATTCCTTAAGCAATTAAACATGCCTCAGAATTTCTTTCAGAATGTAGTTTTAAACACCTTTTTTTTAAAAAAAAATTATTTTTGTATACCTTTATAAAATGGACCAGCTTGCCATAGAAGCGGGGTACACTGGTTCACACACTGGGGCACATGATCCTCTTTTAAGCAACATTTGATTTACAATATAAATTTATTTTTTATTAAGTCCTTTTTTTCTCCCTATATCACCAAAACAATAGTATAATGAAATACTCCAAAATACTTATGAGCCAGAAACTTTCCTGAAATAATTTTGGATCTCAGGGTGATTTTACGATAGAAACCAATAAAAACAAAAGATTAGTAACCATAATTTTTTAATTCCAAATTTTTTTCATGTTTCATCAGAAATAATTAATAAAATTTTGGAAAATACTAGAGATTGTTTTAGCCATAACCGGTTACAGTTGATAGAATACTTGTATTGTTTTAAACGAAAATGTTTCTTACTATGATACATAGACATTTTTATTTGTTTGCTTTATTTTACAGTTAAATAATTACTTTCAAACAGCATTTATTTGTAGAGAATAAGCTAAATATTTTGATGATTCAGCTTTATATTAACAGAACAGATTGTGGACCACTGTGCCCCATGTTCAAGTTCTATACATTCACATAAAATTATTATTCAAAGCTTTCTTTTTACCACATTAATTTTAATATTAAAAAATCAATTATTTTAACTTTATATAAAAAAACTGGTTTTACTTATTTATCTATAACCTCTAATTAATAATAAAGAAAAGTATAATGATATATATTTTTTTAGAAGCTCAAATCAACCAAACAGGATAAAATGAATCATTCTGAGGTAATGATGTGTTTTAAAGGCTACAAATAATCAATTCAGTGATGTAATTCATTAGTCTAAAAGAAAAGTTAAATTTTTTTTTAAATAAATAAGGGGTGCTCCACTGAATACTTAGGCCCACTGTAGCTCATTCAACTCTACATGCAACATAAAAAGTACACTGGTGTCCAAAATTTAAGCATAATTGGTAATTAAGTAATTATTTTTAAGTAATGAAAGAAATATGAATGGGAATGTTCTGAAACTCCAGGTGTGTAAACTAAATAGTACGAGTCACACATTTTTGCGAAGAGTTTCCCCCGAAATCGAACAGGGGACCGTCAACAAATTGAAAAAGAACGAAGATCTTTTGAATAACCCTGTCAAAACTAATGTAGCAAAAGCGTTCAAACTGCACATTATGATTAATTGGCTTATTGTAATGTACTGTGTTAATTTTTACAAGGATAGCATGTATACTCGTAGAGAAATTAAGGTTTTTATAAAAACAGTCCTAAATTTTTCCAAGTTTTTTGCTTATAATTTGCAGAGTTCTTATTATAAAATAATGTTCTTTTCTGAAAATATGACAAACATCATTGTACACAATACCCTGTCATCAAAATTTAAAAATAATAAAAATTGTATGAAAAATGAGTATGTTTAGTAAATAATTTTTCATTGCGCATGCGTTAACGATATCAAAATGTCATTTGCATATTGTGTTAGCTAAATGTATAGAGCAACTTCTGTAAAAGTTTCAAAAACATAGCTTGAAAATTCTGAAAATGGGAGCCTATAGAATCAACTCAAAATCCGTTATTCCTAAAGGAAGCAAAAAAATCAGGGGTTTTACCTAAATATAGTTGTACGTGCAATATTGTGTAGGCACTAAACAATGGAATATGGATACAGCCCCTCATCTTTTTGCTTCATTTAGGGAATAAAGGATTTTGATCTCATTCTATCAACGATAATTTTCAGAATTTTTAAGCTATGTTTTTGAGATTTTCACAAAAGTTGCTCTATACATTTAACTAACATAATATGCAAATGAAATTTTAATAGCGTTCACGCATGCGCAGTAAAAAATTATTTAGTAAACCTGCTCATTTGTCATACAATTTTTATTATTTTTTAATTCTGATGACAGGGTATTGTGTACAATGATGTTTGTCATTTTTTCAAAAAAGAACACTATTTTATATTAAGAACTCTGCAAATTATAAGCAAAAAACTTAGGACTGTTTTTATAAAAACCTTAATTTCTCTACGAGTATACATGCTATCCTTGTAAAAATTAACACAGTACATTACAATAAGCCAATTAATCATAATGTGCAGTTTGAACGCTTTTGCTACATTAGTTTTGACAGGGTTATCCAAAAGATCTTCGTTCTTTTTCAATTTGTTGACGGTCCCCTGTTCGATTTCGGGGAAAACTCTTCGCGAAAATATGTGACGCGTACTATTTTGTTTACACACTTGGAGTTTCAGCACATTCCGATTCATATTTCTTTTATTACTTAAAAATAATTACTTAATTACCAATTATGCTTAAATTTTGGACACCAGTGTATATTTAAGTAAATAAGACAAAGCTTGCAAAAAATTAATCTCCCTATAATGGAATGCTACCATAAATGGAAATATTCCACAGTACTGTCTAAAAGAATGCCATACAATTACACATATTAACAAAAAATCTGTTTAAAACAAAAATGTTCGCAATCCTTTGTGATTTCATCTTGACATGTTTAACCATATATATGTAAATAACATGAATGAAAATTCTGGATTTCTTTCAAATAGAAATCCCGGCTATGCTACTGAAAATAACAATATTTTAATCATTTATTTGCCTTTTTTAGCATGGTTAAAACTTCTCATAGCCGATTCTCAATATAAAAATAAGCATTTTTCTGAGGGATACAACTATAAATTGTTTAATCTGTATTTTTTTAATAATAAAGGGGGAGGAATTAAAATGAAATAAAAAAGAAAATGGCATTACAGAAGAATCTTACTCTTCCTTTATAAACTGTTTTCCTTTTTAAAATTTACAAGGGAGTTATTTTACATGCGACACACACAAAAAAATGGATATTAAACTTTTGAAACTTATTACAGATATTTCAACATATGACATACTTAAATGTCTTAATTACAGTCAAAGATCGATAATCCGCACATCCATAATTGGCAATTTTCTATAATTTGCGTTACTTTACGAATGTAAACAGTGACATAAACATTTAAGAAAATTCTAAAATTCGTGCTCCAAAAATGATTTTTTTAAAACAAATAATAACAATTTTTTTTAAAAATCATAATAAAACATTTATTTTTTTTATGCAACTCTTATTTTATTCACAGTAAAAGAATAACTATATTACAGAACATAAGTAATTATCTTTATTTAAATGCAACTATATATAATTTTTTCAATTAAATAACTAAAAAAAAAATTTTTGGAGATAATATATTAAATTTATTATTATATTTCATATTTATCTTTTCATATTATACACATTATAAATTTAAAATTTTGTCTAGAATAATAAAAGGACTAAATCATATAATCTAAAAGGAATAAATCATATAATACTCTATAATCCACAGTATTCCATAATCTGAACAACCTTTGGCCCCAGCTTGTTTGAATTATAGAACTTTGACAGTATTTATTCTTATACTTTTGTATGATACTAAATTATTATAACTATTAGAGCAATGTAACTAGGGAAGGATTATCCTATTCTGCTTGTTTTGACGATAAATGTTTCAATGTGGTACTTGTGTTCTTCAGCATTTGAGGTTGATTTTTTTATGACTTGATGCTGTTAATGGATAAATAATAACTTTGCATATTTATTTTCATTATATTTATTTTTTTCAAATTTATAATTTTCTGGCTTTTTTTTTCAGGGATATTTTTTGTAGATGTAATATTATACACTGGTTTCCAAAAATTAAGGAAAAATCACAAAAATAGCGATAACTCGTTCAAAAATAAAGTAATCCGTATGAAATTTGCATATATTGTTAAATAAAAGTTGCTGAATAGAAATAACAAATGCAAATTAGTGGCGCTGCAATCACATTGTGTCATCCGTGAAGCACATAAAAATGCACGTTAGAGAGTAAGGCTGCAGTTGTCGCTGTGATAGTGATATTATAAATCTCGGATAGCCAATTCATTACAATGACCTCGAGACATCATTTGCCCGCAGAACGGCGATTTAGAACTATTGGGTGATTGGAGGCAGGACAAAGTCAGGCAGAGGTGGCTAGATGGCTAAATGTGAGTCCTTCGGTGGTTCATAGGCTTTGGCAACAATTTCAAACCACTGGTTCGGGTTCAAGAAGGTTCAGCCAAGGACGGCCAAGTGTTTCGACAAGCGCCGATGACCAATATTTGCGGTTATGTCTACGAAGGAATAGAACCGCAACCCCATCTCACCTTAGATCCTGCCTTGCTGCAGCCACTGAAAGGTTGGTGTCAATGTTTACTGTGCGTAAAGGGTTTCACGGAGGTGGACTTTACGCGAAGCGACCAGCAATTTGTGTGCCGCTCACCTCACGTCACCGGAGGGAACATCTGATGTGGACACGTCAACATGTCTACTGGACGGTTGATCAATGGAGGCGTGTTCTCTTCACGGATGAATCCCGGTTTAGCCCCCAGAGCGATCTTAGGCGTTGCTTGATTTGGAGAGAACGAGGAACACGCTATCATCCATCAAATATTCGTGAAAGAGATTCATACGGATAAAGGCAGTGTCTGCGTTTGGGGTGGTATCTCTTTGGGTGGACGCACAGACCTCCATGTCTTTCCGCATGGAACCGTAAATGCTCACGTCTATAGAGATTACATCATTGATGCTTATGTGCGATCTTATGCCGGTGCAATAGGTAATGATTTCCTGTTACAAGACGACAACGCTAGACCACACAGTGTTCTCATCGTGGAAGATTATCTTGAACACCAGACAATTCAGCGTATGGAATGACCAGCTCGATCATCCGACTTGAATCCCATCGAGCATGTTGGGGATGCTTTAGGGAGACGTGTCGCTGCTCTCAATCCCCCTCCTCTGACCCTTGCCACGCTTACAACTGCTTTGGAAGAGCAATTGCTCTTACTTCCCAGCGAACGATCGACCGCATAATTGACAGTATGACACATCACTGTATGTGCTGTATTCATACTAGGGGTGATCATACGGCATATTAAAGGTACTTTTCCTATACCAAACTGGCAAACTGATTTTGTTAATTTTATAATTATGCTATTTTTTGAAACACCATAATTGTCTGGTAATTTCTTTTCACGTTATTTTATACCTGACTACGCTTTGTATATGGCTGATGTTGTATATGATGTTATAGTATGCGTTGTATATGGCCGGTATATGCGTTGTTGGCTGAGTTTCATTAAAATCTACATGTATTATTTTGAATTATCGCTATTTTTGTGATTTTTCCTTAATTTTTGGAAACCAGTGTACTTTCAAGTATATTGGAAAGTGTCAAAGACGCATAGTAGGTTGACATTTGACAATTTATGTCACTAGACTGAAGCATACTTGAATATTTTTGTACATACCTGTATTTTATCTAAATCTATTCATATACATGGCCCTATTTAACTAAAATTTTATTAAGATTGGAACACCAATTATGGAGGTAAACTTTAAATTTCTAGTGAAAAAAAAAGCAAAAGTAACTATAATAAATCTTGATAAAAGTTTATCATACCTTGGTGATTAAGTGATGAATTATTACCCGACTACGGCAAAGCCAAAGGAGGGTTATGATTTTGACAGGCTATGTATGTATGTATGTATGTATGTATGTATGTATGTATGTATGTATGTTCATCTGTTCCCTCGTAACTTCTAAACCACTAATCAGAATTCGACAAATGACATATCATTAGAAGCGTCTTAATTGTCCGCTGGTTATAGGCTATATAGATTTTCACCAAATTCAATGTGGCGCCCTCTAGCGGACAAAATATACAGAGTAAAAAAATAAAGTTAAGCTAGATATGCCGTGTTTGGTATCATTTTAAAGCGCTTCACTTGTACATTTCGAATATATATATATTACTAGCATTTGCTTGTGACTTTACTTGCATTTATGGGCTAATTGCATATAATTCACATCTTTTCGTTCTTAATTTCTTTGGTACTTAGTAATCAGAATAAGACCACTGCAGTGCCATTAGAAGGGTCTTGATCTTGATATTCTGTTGGTTGTGAGCTATAAAGTTTGTCACCAAATTTACTATTATGCCCTCTAGCGGACAAAAAGTATAAAATAAAAATATATGTAATGTGTTTGGTATTACTTGAAAGAGCTTCACCAGTATTTATATGCTTATACATAATTACAAGACTGCTTTGAAGATGTTTAAAAAAAATGAGCGATAAGAGTAAAGCGCGGATCACGGGAACTGTAATGTAGAGCAGCGTGAACGTTAATAGAATAATTTAATGCACTAATGTAAACGACATAAGCTGGGAGTACCTCCACGCGGTGAAGGCGGAAACAGTTTGATAACTGGCTAAAACTCCCATAAAAATGTCCTCTGCATTATATGCCTTCGGGCTTATGTTGTTATATGTGCGTGTGTATCTATTTGCCTATTCGTTGTGACGTTGTGTACCCGGTAACGCAGGGAAGCAACCACAGCCATCCTACTTCGATACACTGTTTAAATTTTGTCGGATTAAATAAATAAAAATAATTTTGCTGGTATTGCACCAAAAGTACCAGGTTTATATAGTCTACGAAATAGCAGTAAAAGTTAGTAGTATAGTATAGTTAGTAAGTATAGAAATAAGAAGTAGTATAATAAGTATAGGTCTATAAACAAAAACAATTTAGTTTGAGTTAGGTTAGTAAATCTAGTACTGGAAGCGTCATACGTCAAAAAATAAAGTTAAGATAAATATGCCGTGTTTGGTATCATTCAAAAGCGCTTTACTTGTACATTTTGAATATATCTATATATTACTAGCATTTGCTTGTGACTTTACCTGTATTCATGGGGTACTTTTATACTTTTTCAGCGTAGTTTTTTGTCGTAGTTGGGTTTTAGTTTTTTTACTTTATCTTGTTTGCTTATTATAAAAAGCACAATACGCCATAGAGGACTTTTTG